>JAIUJO010002179.1:35000-60000 GCA_023846275.1 Vanilla planifolia
GAAGAACAAGAAGAAGAAGGAGAAGAAGGAGAAGAAGTAAAAGAAGGAGAAGTTGAAGAAGAAGAAGAAGAAGAAGAAGAAGAACCTTAAGTAGAAGAAGAAGAAGAAGGAAAAGAATAATAATAATAATACGAAAAAGATGAAGAAAAAGAAGAAGAAGAAGAAAAAGTAGTAGAAGAAAAAGAAGAAGAACGGGAATAAAAAGGAAGAAGAAGAAGTTGTAGAAGTAGAAGAAAAATAATAATAAGGAGAAGAAGAAGACGAAAAAAAAGAAGTCGAAGAAAAAGAACAATATGAATAGAAGAAGAAGAATGAGAGGAAGAAGAAGAAGTTGATAAGGAAGAAGAAGGAGAAGAAGAAGAAGAAGGAGAAGAAGAGGAAGAAGAAGAAGAAGAAGAATGAGAAGAAGAAGAAGAAGAAGGGGATGAAGAAGAAGAAGAAGAAGAAGGAGAAGAAGAAGAAGAAGAAGAGGAAGAAGAAGAAGAAAAAGAAGCAGAAGTAGAAGAAGAAGATGAAGAAGAAGAAGATGATGATGATGAACAAGAAGAAGAAGAAGAAGAAGAAGAAGGAGAAGAAGAACAAGACGAAGAAGAAGAAGGTGAAGAAGAAGAAGTTGAAGAAGAAGGAGAAGAAGAAGAAGAAAAAGACGAAGCAGAATAAGAAGAAGAAGAAGAAGGAGAAGAAGAAGAAGAAGTAGTAGATAAAAAAAGAAGTAGAATAAGAAGAAGACCTGGAAGAGGAAGAAGTAGAAGATGAAGAAGAAGAAGACAAAGAAGAAGAACAAGATGAAGAAGAATAAGAAATAGAATAAGATGAAGAAGATGAAGAAGAAAAGGAAGAAGAAGAGGAATAAGAAGAAGAGGAAAAAAATAAGAAGGAGAAGAATAAGAAAGAAAAGAAGGAGAAGAAGAAGGAGAAGAAGAAGAAGATGAAGAAGGAGAAGAAGGTGAAGGAGAAGGAGAAGGTGAAGAAGAAGAAGAAGAAGTAGGAGAAGAAAAATACGAAAAAGAAGAAGAAGAAGAAGAAGAAGAGGAAGTATAAGAAGAAGAATACAGGAGAAGAAGAAGAAGAAAAAGAGAAAAAGATGAAGAAGAAGAAGGAGAAGAAGAAGAAGAAGAAGAAAAAGAATAAGAAGGAGAAGATGAAAGAGAAGAAGAAGGAGGAAAAGAAGAAGAAGAAGAAGTAAAAGAAGAAGAACAAGAACAAGAGGATTTAGAAGAATAAGAAAAAGTAGAAGAAGTGGAAGAATAGGAAGAAGAAGAAGATGAAGAAGAAGGAAATGGAGAAAATTAAGAAGCAGGACAAGATGAAGAAGAAGAAGAAGAAGAAAAAGATGATGAATAAGAAGAAGGGAAAGAAGGAGAAGAACAAGAAGACGAAGAAGAAGAAGAAAAACAAATAGATGATGAAGAAGAAGAGGAAAATGAAGAAGAAGAAGAAGAGAAAAAGGAAGATGAAGAAGAAGAAGAAGAGAAAAAGGAAGATGAAGAAGAAGAAGAAGATGTAAAAGAAGAAGATGAAGATGACAATGAAGAAGAAGGAGAAGAACAAGAAAAAGGTGATGAGGAAGAAAAAGAAGAAGAAAAAGACAAAGAAGAAGAAGAAGAGAAGACAAAGAAGAACATGAAGAAGGGTAAGAAGAAGAAGGCGCAGAAGAAGAAGAAGAAGAAGATAAAGATGATGATGAAGAAGCAGAAGAAGAAGTAGTAGTAGAAGAAGAAAAACAAGAAGAAGAAGAAGAAGAAGAAGATGATGAGATGATGATCACAAAGGAAAAGAAGTAGAAAAAGAAGTAGAATAAGAAAAATAATAATAATAATAACAATAATAATAATAATAATAATAATAATAATAATAAGAGGTAGAAGAAGAAGAAAAAGAAGAACAAAAAGAAGATGAATAATAATAATAATAATGATAATAAAAAGAAGAAAAAGAACAAGAAGTAGAAGAAGTAGAAGATGAAGTAGAAATAGAGAAGTCGAAGAAGAAGAAGAAGAAGAAGAAGAAGAAGAAGTAAAAGGCAAAGAAGAATAAGACGAAGAAGAAGTCGAAGAAGATAAAGAAGAAGAAGATGATGATGAAGAAGAAGGCGATTAAGAAGAAGAGGAAGAAGAAGAAGGCGAAGAATAGGAAGAAGAAGAATAAGAAGAACCAGATGAAGAAGAAGAACAAGAAGAATAAGAAGTGGATGAAGAAGAAGTCGAAGAAGAAGAAGAAGAAGTAGTTGATGAAGAAGAAGATGAAAAAGAAGATGGAGAAGAAGAAGAAGTAGAACAGGAAGGAGAAGAAGAAGAAGAAGAAGAACAAGAAGAAGAAGAAGAAGTTGATGAAGAAGAAGATGGAGAAGAAGAAGTAAAACAGGAAGGAGAAGAAGAAGAAGAAGAAGGAGAAGGAGAAGATGTACAAAAAGGAGAAGAAGTATTAGAATAGAAGAGGAAGAAGAAGGAAAAGAAGAATAAGAAGAAGGATATGAAGAATGATTAGAAGAAGAAGAAGAAGACGAGAAGAAGAAGAAGAAGAAGATGAAGAAGAAGAAGAAGAAGAGGAAGAATAAGACAAAGAAGAAGTTGAAGAAGAAGAAGAAGAAGAAGAAGAACAAGAACAAGAAGTAGAAGAAGGAGAAGACAAAGAAGAAGAAGAAGAAGAACAAGAAGAAGAAGATGAAGAAAAGTAGTTGAAGAAGAAGAAGAAGAATGAGAAGAAGGAGAAGAAGCAAAAGAAGAAGGAGAAGAAAAAGACAAAGAAGACGAAGTAGAAGAAGCAGATGAAGAAGAAGAAGAAGAAGAAGAAGTTGAAATTGAAGGAGGAGAAGAAGAAGAAGAAGAAATCGAAGGAGAAGAAGAAAAAGAAGACGAAGGAGACGAAGAAGAAGAAGAAGATTATGATGATGAAGTAGAAGTGGAAGAAAAAAAAAGAAGAAAAAGAAAAGGAAGAGAGAAGAGGAGGAAGAAGAAGAAGAAGAAGAAGAAGAGGGAGAAGAAGGAAAAGAAGAAGGAGAAGAAAAAGATGAAGAGGAAGAAGAAAAATAAGACGAAGTAAGAGAAGAGGAAGAAGAAGATGATGATGAAGAAGATTAAGAAGAAGAGTAAGAAGAAGAAGAAGAAGAAGATGATGATGATGATGATGAAGAAGAAGAAGGAGGTCAAGAGGGAGAAGAATGGGAAGCAGTAGCAGAAGAAGAAGAAGAAGAAGAAGAAGAAGAAGATGATGATGATGATGATGAAGAAGAAGATGAAGAAGGAAAAGAAGAAAAGAAGAAGAAGAAGAGAGAGAGGATGCTGATGAAGAAGACGAAGAAGAAGAAAAAGAAGGAGAAGGAGAAGAAGAAGAAGAAGAAGAAGAAGAAGAAGTAGATGAAGTAGTAGTAGTATTAGAAGAAGAAGAAGAAGAAGGCGAAGAAGAAGTAGTGGTAGAAGAAGAAGAAGAACGAGAAGAAGGAGAAGTAGAAGGAAAAGACAAAAAAGGCAAAAAAGTAGAAGAAGAAGAAGAAGAAGAAGAAGAACAGAAAATAGAATACGAAGAAGGAGGAGAAGAAGAAGGAGAAGAACAAGAAATAAAAGGAGCAGGAGAAGAAGAAGAAGGCGAAGAAGAAGAAGAAGAAGAAGAAGATGAAGAAGAAGAAGAATAAGAAGAAGAAGAAGAAGAAGAAGAAGAAGAAGATGTAGAAGAAGAAGAGGTGGAAGAAGAAGAAGATGAAGAAGTAGAACAAGAAGAAGAAGGAGAAGAAGAAGAAGAAGAAGAAGAAGAAGAGAGAGAAGAAGGAGAAGAAGAAGAAGAAGAAGAAGAAGACAACGAAGAAGTAGAAGAAGAAGAAAATAAGATGAAGTAAAAATAGAAGAAGAAGAAGAAGAAGAAGATTAAGAAGAAGAGGAAGAAAAAGAAGATGATAATGATGATGATGATGAAGAAGAAGAACAAGAATAAGAAAAAGAAGAAGAAGAAGAAGGAATAAAAAAAGAAGAAGAAGAAGAATAAGAAGAAGGAGAGGATGAAGAAGAAGAAGAAGAAGAAGAAGAAGAAGGAGATGAAGAAGAAGAAGAAGAAGAAGAAGAAGGAGAGGAAGAATTGGAAGAAGAAGAAAAAGAAGAAGAAGAACAAGAAGACGAAGAGGAAGAAGAAGAAGAAGAAGAAGATGATGATGAAGAAGTGATAGAAGAAGAAGAAAAAGAAGAAGAAGATGAAGAAGAAGTAGAAGAAGAAGAAGACGAACAAAAAGAAGACAGAAAAAGAAGAGAGAAGAGGAAGAAGAAGAAGAAGAAGAGGGAGAATAAGGAAAAGAAGAAGAAGGAGAAAAAGAAGATGATGAAGAAGAAGAAGAAGAAGAAAAATAAGTCGAAGTAAGAGAAGAAGAAGAAGAATAAGAAGACGAGTAAGAAGAAGAAGAAGAAGAAAATGATGATGATGATGACGATGCAGAAGAAGAAGACGGAGGACAAGAGGGAGAAGAAGCGGAAGAAGAAGAAGAAGAAGAAGACGTTGAAGAAGAAGATGATGAAGAAGAAGTAGAAGAAGAGGAAGAAGGCGAAGAAGAAGAAGAAGAAGAAGGAGGAGAGGATGCTGATGAAGAAGAAGAAGAAGAAGAAGTAGTAGTAGTAGAAGAAGAAGAAGAAGATGATGAACGAGAAGAAGGAGAAGTAGAAGGAAAAGACAAAAAAAGGTGAAGAAGTAGAAGAAAAAAAACAAGAAGAAGAAGAAGAAATAGAAAACGAAGAAGGAGAATAAGAAGAAGGAGGAGAAGAAGAAATAACAGAAGGAGAAGGAGAAGAAGAAGAAGAAGACGACGAAGAAGAAGAAGAAGAAGAAGAAGAAGAAGAAGAAGAAAAAGAAGAAGTGGAAGAAGAAGAAAAAGTAGAAGATGAAGAAGTGGAAAAAGAAGAAGGAAGAGAAGAAGTAGAAGAAGAAGAAGAAGACGTAGAAGAAGTACAAGAAGAAGAGGACAAAGAAAAGGACAAGAAGATGAAGAAGATTAAGAAGAAGAAGAAAAAGAAGAAGATAATGATGATGAAGAAGGAGAAGAACATGAAGAGGAATAAGAAGAAGAAGAAGAAGGAGGAGGATGAAAAAAAGAAGAAGGTGAAGAAGAAGAAGAAGGAGAAGAAGAAGAAGAAGACAATGAGGAAGGAGATGTTGAAGAAGAAGTAGAAGAAGATGAAGAAAGCAAAGAAGAATAAGAAGAAGAAGAATAAGAAGGGGAGGACGATGAAGAAGAAGAAGAAGAATGCGAAGAAGAAGAAGGAGAAGAAGAAAAAGATGAAGAACATGAAGAAGAAGCAGAAGAATAGTAAGAAGAAAAAGAAGAAGACGAAGAAGACGAAAAAGGAGGAGAGAAGAAAAAGAAGAAGAAAAAGAAGAAGAAGAAGAAGTAGAAGAAGGAGAAGAAGAACTAGAATTAGTAGAAGAAGAAGAAGTAAAAGAAGAAGAAGAAGAAGAAGAAGAAGAAGAAAAAGAAGGTGAAGGAGAAGAGGGAGAAGAAGAAGTAAAAGTTGAAGAAGGAGAAGAAGACAATCAAGAAGAAGAAGAAGAGAAAAATTTGAAGAAGAAGAAGAAGAAGAAAAATTTGAAGAAGAAGAAGTAGAAGAAGTCAATCCAGAAGAAGAAGGAGAAGAAGAAGAAGGAGAAAAAGAAGAAGGAAAAGAAGGAAAGATGAAGAAGAAGAAGAAGAAGAAAATGAAGAAGAAGAAGAAGAGGAATATGAACAAGAAGTATATGAAGATGAAGAAGAAGAAGACGAAGAAGAAGAAGAGGAAGAGTGTGAAGAAAAAGAAGAAGAAGAATAGGAAGAAGAAGACGAAGAAGATGAAAAAGAAAAGGAAAAGCAAGAAGAAGAAGAAGAAGAAGAAGAAGAAGATGACGAAGAAGAAGAAGAAGAAGAACAAGAACAAGAAGTAGTAGTAGTAATAGTAGTAGTAGAAGAAGAAGAAGAAGAAGAAGAAGAAGAAGAATAAAAAGAAGAAGGAGAAGAAGAAGAAGAACAAGAAGATGAAGAAGATAGAATAGGAGGAGAAGAAGAAGAAGAAGATGAAGAAGAAAAAGAAGAAGAAGAAGATGAAAAGAAGAAGAAGAAGAGAAAGAAGAAATACAGGAAGAAGTAGAATAAGAGGAAAAATGAAGAAGAAGAAGTAGAAGAAGAAAAAGAAAAAGAAGAAGAATTGAATAAGAAGAAGACAAAGAAGCAGATGAGGAAGTATAATAAGAAGGCGAAGACGAAGAAAAAGGTGAAGATGAAGGAGGAGGAGGAGGAGGAGGAGAAGAAGAAGAAGAAGAAGAAGACAAAGAAGAAGAAGAAGAACAAAGGAGAAGAAGAAGAAGACGAAAAAGAAGAAGAAGAAAAGAAAGAAGAAGAAGCGGAAGAAGAAGAACAACAAGAAAAAGAAGAACAAGAAGAAAAAAAATGCAAAGAAGTAGAAGAAGAAGAAGAAGCAAAAGAAGAAGTAGAAGAAGAACAAGAAGAAGAAGAAGAAGAAGAAGAAGAAAAACTAAAGAAGAAGAAGAAGACAAAGAAGAAAAAAAAGAAGAATAAGAAGATGAACATGAAGAAGAAAAAGATGAAGAAGAAGAACTAGAAGATAATGAAGAGGAGCCCAAAGAAGAGGAAGAAGAAGAAGGCAAAGAAGAAGGAGATGAAGAGGAAGAAGAAGATGAAGAAGAAGATGATGAAGAAGAAGAAAAACAAAGAAGACAAAGAAGAAGAAGAAAAAGAAGACAAAGAAGAAGAAGAAGACAACGAAGAAGAAGAAGGAGCACGAGGAGAAGAAGAAGAAGAAGAAGATGATGATGATGATGAAGAAGAAGAAGAAGAAGATGATGATGATGAAGAAGAAGAAGAAGAAAAAGAAGAAGAAGGAGGAGGAGAAGAAGAGGGAGGAGGAGGACAAGAAGAAGAAGAAGAAGACAAAGAAAGTGAAGAAGAAGGAGATGAAAAAGAAGAAGAAGAAGAAGTAGAAGAAGACGAAGAGGAGGAAGAAGAAGTAGAAGAAGACGAAAAGGAGGAAGAAGAAGAAAAAGAAGAAGAAGAATAAGAATAAGAAGAAGTAGTAGAAAAGGAAGGAGAAGAAGGTGAAGATTAAGAAGAAGAGAGAAGAAAAAGAAGAAGAAGGGGAAGAAAATGAGGAACAATAAGGAGGAGGAGAAGGAGGAGAAGGAGGAGGACGAGAAGAAGAAGAAGAAGATGAAGACGATGAAGAAGAAGAAGAAGACAAAGAAGAAGAAGAAGAAGAAGAAGTAGAAGAAGCAGAAGAAGAAAAAGAAGAAGAACAAGAAGAAGAGAAGACGAATAAGAAGAAGAAGAAGATTAAGAAGAAGAAGAAGAAGAAGAAGTAGAAGAAGAAGAAAATGAAGATGAAGAAGAACAAAGCAAAGAAGAAGTAGAAGAAGAACAAGAAATAGAAGAAGAAGAAGAAGAAGAAGAAGTAAAAGAAAAAGATGAAGAACATGACGAAGAAGCAGAAGAAGGGTAAAAAGAAAAAGAAGAAGATGAAGAAGATGAAAAAGAAGAATTGGGAAGAAGAAGAAAAAGAACAAGAAGAAGAAGAAGAAGATGAAGTAGAAGAAGGAGAAGAAGAACTAGAAGAAGAAGAAGAAGAAGAAGAAGAAAGTGAGGGAGAAGAAGGAGAAGAACAAGATGAAGAAGAAGGAGAAGAAGAAGAAGAAGAAGAAGAAGATGATGATGAAGAAAAAGAAGAAAAAGTTAAAGAAGTAGAGGAAGAAGAAGATGATGAAGAAGAAGAAGATGAAGAAGAAGAAGAGGAAGAAGAAGAAGAAGAAGAAGAAGAAGAGATGAAGAAGTAGAATAGGAACATGAAGACAATGGAGAAGAAGAAGATGAAGAATCAGACGAAGTTTAAGAAGAGATTTTGGAAGAGGAAGCAGAATTAAAACAAGAAGAAGAGGAAGAACTAGATGAATAAGATGAAGTTGAATCAGATGAAGAAGAAGAAGAAGAAGAAGAAGAAGTTCAAGAAGAAGAAGAAGGTGGAGAAGAAGAAGAAGATGATGATGAAAAAGAAGAAGTAGAAGTTGAAGAAGAAGAAGAGGGTGAAGAAGAAGAAGAAGAAGAAGAAGTAGAAGAAGATGAAGAAGAAGAACAAGAAGGGCTAAAAGAAGAAGAAGAAGAAGATGATGATGATGATGATGATGAAGAAGAAGCAAAACAAGAAATAAAAGATGAAGAAGAACAAGAAAAGAAGAAGAAGAAGAAGAAAATGAAGAAGAAGAAGATGAAAAAGAGGAGGAGGAAGAAGAAGAAGAAGAACAAGAAGAAGAAGAATTAAAAGAAGAAGGAGAAGAAGAAGAAGAAGAACGAGAAGATGAAGAGGAAAAACAAGAAGAAGAAGAAGAATTTGAATGATAATAACAATAATAATAATAACAATAATAATATTAATAATAAGTAGAAGTAGAAGAAGAAGAAGAAGAAGAAGGATAAGCAGGAGAAGAAGGGGAAGAAGAAGAAGAAGAAGAATAAGATGTAAAAGAAGAAGAAGACAAAGAAGTAAAAGATGAAGAAGGTGAAGAAGAAGAAGAAGAACAAGAAAGAGAAGAGGTAGTAGTACTAGTAATAGTAGAAGAAGAAGAAGAAGAAGAAGATGTTGAAGAAGAAGAAGAAGAGCAAGAAGAAGTTAACAAAAAAGACGAAGCAAATGAAGAAGAAGAAGAAGATAAAGAAGAAGAAGAAGAAGATGAAGAAGATGAAGAAGAAAAAAAGAAGAAGAATAAGGAAAAGAAATAGAAGAAGTAGAAGAAGAAGAAGATGAAGAAGAAGGAGAAGGAGAAGAAGAAGAAGAAGAAGAAGAATAAGGAAAAGAAGAAAATGAAGATGAAAATAAGAAGAAGAAGTAGATGAAGAAACAGAAGAAGGCAAAGAAGAAGAAGAAGAAGTAGAAGAAGAGGAAGAAGAAGATGGCAAAGAAGAAAAAGACGAAAAAGAAGAAGAAGAACAAGAAGAACAAGAAGACAAAGGAGAAGCAGACTTAAAAGAAGAAGAAGAAGAAGAAAAAGAAGATGAATAAGACAAAGAATAAGAAGGATAAGAAGAAGCAGAAGAGGAAGAAGAAGAACAAGAAGAAAAAGACAATGAAGAAGAAGATGTGGAGAAAAGGAAGAAGAAGGCAGAGTAGAGGAAAGAGAACAAGAAGAAGAAGAAGATGTTGAAGAAGAAGAAAAGGAGTAGTAGAAGAAGAACAAGAAGGCAAAGAAGAAGATGAAGAAGAAGAAGAAGAAGAAGAAGGGGAAGAAGAAGACGTTGAAGATGAAGAAGAAGATGACGAAGAAGAACATGAAGAAGAAGAAGAAAAAGAAGAAGACAAAGAAGAAGAAGAAAAAGTAGACAAAGAAGAAGAAGAAGACAACAAAGAAGAAGATGGAGGATTAAGAGGAGAAAAAGAAGAAGAAGAAGAAGAAAATGAAGAAGAAGAAGAAGAAGAAGGAGAAGAAGAGGGAGTAGAAGAAGAAGAAGAAGAAGAAGAAGGAGAAGATGAAGAAGGAGATGAAAAAGAAGAAGAGGAAGAAGAAGCAGTAGAAGAAGATGAAGAGGAGGAAGAAGAAGGAAAAGAGGAAGAAGAACAAGAATAAAAGAAGAAGTGGAAAAGGAAGGAGAAGATGGTGAAGAATAAGAAGAAGTGAGAAGAAGAAGCTGGAGAAGAAAATGAAGAAAAATAAGGAAGAGGAGGAGGAGGACGAGAAGAAGAAGAAGAAGAAGAAGAAGAAGATGAAGATGATGATGAAGAAGAAGAAGACAAAGAAGAAGAAGAAGAAGAAGAAGAAGTAGACGAAGAAGAAGAAGAAAAAGAAGAAGTGGAAGAAAATGATCAAGAAGAATAAGAATAAGAAGAAGAAGAAGAAGAAGAAGAAGAAGAAGTAGAAGAAAAAGACGAAGAACATGTCGAAGAAGCAGAAGCAGGGTAAGAATAAAAAGAAGAAGACGTAGAAGACGAAAAAGAAGAAGGGGGAAGAGGAAGAAAAAGAAGAAAAAGAACAAGAAGAAGAAGTAGAAGAAGGGGAAGAAGAACTAGAAGTAGAAGAAGGGGAAGAAGAACTAGAAGAAGAAGAAGTTGAAGGAGAAGAAGGAGAAGAAGAAGAAGAAGAAGAAGAAGAAGAAGAAGAAGATGATGATGAAGAAGAAAAAAGGAAAAATTTGAAGAAGTAGAAGAAGAAGAAGTTGAAGAAGAGATTGCAAAAGAGGAAGCAGAATTAAAACAAGAAGAAGAGGAAGAAGAAGATGAATAAGATGAAGTTTAATCAGATGATGAAGAAGAAGAAGAAGTAGAAGAAGTTGAAGATGAAGAAGAAGGTGAAGAAGAAGGAGAAGATGATGAAAAAGAAGAAGTAGAAGTATAAGAAGAAGAAGGTAAAGAAGAAGAAGAAGAAGTAGTAGTAGAAGAAGAAAAAAAAGAAGAAGTGCTAAAAGAAGAAGAAGAAGAAGATGAAGAAGAAGAAGAGGAAGAGGAATAAGTAGAAGATGAGGAAGAAGAACAAGAAATAAAGAAGAAGAAGAATAAGAAAAGAAGAGGAAGAAGAAGAAATTGAAGAAGAAGACGAAAAAGAAGAGGAGGAAGAAGAAGAAGAAGAAGAAGAAGAATGAGAAGATGAAGAGGAAAAACAAAAAGAAGAAGAAGTTGAATAATAATAATAATAATAATAATAATAATAATAATAATAATAATAATAATAGTAATAAGTAGAAGTTGTAGAAGAAGAAGAAGGATAAGCAGGAGAAGAAGGGGAAGAAGAAGAAGAAGAAGAAGATGTAAAAGAAGAAGAAGATAGAGAAGAAGAAGTAGAAGATGAAGAAGGTGAAGAAGAAGAAGAAGAAGGAAGAGAAGAGGTAGTAGTGGTTGTAGAAAAAGAAGAACAACAAGAAGAAGTTAACGAAAAAGACGAAGCAAATGAAGAAGAAGAAGAAGAAGATATAGAAGAAGTAGAATAAGAAGATGAAGAAGATGAAGAAGAAAAAGGAGAAGAAGAATAAGGAGAAGAAGTAGAAGAAGAAGAAGCAGAAGAAGAAGACGAAGAAGAAGAAGAAGAAGAAGGAGAAGGAGGAGGAGGAGAAGAAGAAGAAGAAGATTAAGGAAAAGAAAAAAAATGAAGAATAAAAATAATAATAATAAGAAGAAGAAGAAGAAATAGAAGAAGACAAAGAAGAAGAAGAAGAAGAAGAAGAAGAAGTAGATTAGGGAGAAGAAGAAGAATAAATGAAGAAGAAGAAGAACAAGAAGAAGAAGAAGATGATGTTGATAAAGAAGAAGATGAAGATGAAGAATAATAATAATAATAATAATATGAAGAAGAAGAACAAGTTATGGAAAAAGATGAAGAAAAATGAAGAAGAATAAGAAGATAATGCGGAAGAAGAAGATGATGAAGAAGATGAAGAAAAAAAGGAGAAGAAGAAGAAGAAAAAGAAGAAGAAGAAGAAGAAGAATCAATAGAAGAAGAAGAATAACAGGAAGAAGAAGAAGAAGAAAAAGAGGATTATGATGAAAAGAAGAAAAGAACAAGAAGAAGATGAAGAAGAAAAGAAAGAAGCAAAAGAAGAAGTGGAAGAAGAAGAAGAAGAAGAAGAGGAAGAAAAAGAAGAAGAAGAAGAAGAAGAGAAGAAGAATAAGAAGAAGAAGAAGAAGATTAAGAAGTAGTAGAAGAAGAAGAAGAAGAAAATGAAGACGAAGAAGAAGAAGACGAAGAAGTAGTAAAAGAAGAAGTGGAAGAAGAAGAAGAAATATAAGGAGAAGAAGAACAAAAACAAGAATTGATGAAGAAGAAAAAGAAGAAGATGATGATGATGAAGAAGAAAAAGAAGAAGAATTAGAGGAAGAAAAAGAACAAGAAGAGGATGTGGAAGAAGAAGATGAAGAAGAAGTAGAACAAGAAGAAAAGAAGTACATGAAGAAGAAGAAGAAGAATGAGGACAAGAAGGAGGAGAAGGACATGGAGAGGAAGAAGATGAAGAAGAAGAAGTTGAAGAAGAGGACGAAGAAGAAGAAGGAGAAGAAGAAGAAGAAGATGAGGAAGAAGAAGATTGAGAAGAAGAAGATGGAGGAGAAGAATAAGAATATGAAGAAGAAGAAGAATAATAAGAGGAAGTAGAAGAAGAAGAAGAAGAAGAAGAAGAAGAAGAAGAAAAAGAAGAACAACGAAAAGAAGAAAATGAAGGTGGAGGAGGAGAGGAAGAAGAAGAAGAAGACAAAGATGAAAAATAAGAAAAAGACAAAGAAGAAGAAGGACAAGAAGACAAAGAAGAAGACGAAGAAGAAGAGGAACAAGGCGACGAAGAAGAAGAAGAAGAAGAATAAGAAGAAATAGACGAAGTAGAAGAAGAAGAAGAAAAGTAGAAGAAGAAGAAGAAGAAGAAGATGAAGAAGAAGAATGAGAAGCAGAAGGATAAGCAAGAGAAGAAGAAGAATAACAGGAACAAGAAGAAGAAGAAGTAAACGAAGAAAAAGAAGAAGAAGAAGAAGAATGAGAAGAAGGATAAGTGGGAGAAGACGAAGAAGAAGAAGAAGAAGAAGAAGAAGAAGAAGAAGAAAAAAAAGAAGTAGAAGACAAAGAAGAAGAAGAACATGAAGAAGGTGAAGAAGAAGAAGAAGAAGAAAGAGAAGTGATGGTAGTGGTAGTAGTAGTAGTAGTAGAAGAAGAAGAAAAAGAAGAAGAAGTTAAAGAAAAAGGCGAACCAAATGAAGAAGAATAAGAAGATAAAGAAGAAGAAGAAGATGAAGAAGATAAAGAAGAAAAAGGAGAAGAAGAAGAAAAAGAAGAAGAAGAAGAAGAAGAAGAAGAAGAAGAAGAAGAAGCAAAAGAAGAAGAACAAGAAGAATAAGAAGAAGAAGAAGAAGAAGAAGGAGAAGTAGAAGATGAAGAAGAAGAAGATGATGAAGAAGTAGAAGAATAGGAGGATTAAGAAGAAAAGAAGTAATATTTGAAAAAGAAAAAGAAGAAGAAGTCAAAGAAGAAGAAGAAAAAGAAGAAGTTGAAGAAGGAAAAGAAGAAGAAGTGGAAGAAGAGGAAGATAAATAAGAAAAAGGAGAAGAACAACTAGAAGAACAAGAACAAGAAGTAAGAGAAAGATAAGAAGTAGAAGAAGTAGAAGAAGAAGGAGAAGAACAAGAAGAAGAAGGAGAAGAAGGAGAAGAAGGAGAAGAAGTAGAAGATAGAGAAGAAGAAGAAGAAGTAGAAGTAGAGGAAGAAGAATCAAAAGTTAAAGAAGAAGAAGAAGAATTAGAAGAAGAAGAATTATAAGAAAAGGATGAAGAAAAAGAAGAAGAAGAAAAATTAGTAGAAGAAAGAGAAAAAGAATGCGAAGAAGGAAGAAGAAGAAGAAGTTGTAGAAGTAGAAGGATAAAAGAAAGAGAAGTAGTAGAAGAAGAAAGATAAAAAGAAGAAGAAGACGAAAAATAAGAAGAAGTCGAAGAAAAGAAGAATAAGACACAGAAGAATAAGAAGAAGAAGAACATGATGAAGATTGAGAGGAAAAAGAAGAAGATGATAATGAAGAAGGAGAAGAAGACGAAGAAAAAAAGAAGAAGAAGAAGAAGATGATGAAGAAGAAGAAGAAGAAGTAGAAGAAGAACAAAAAGAACGAGAAGAAGAAGAACAAGAAGAAGGGGATGAAGAAGAAGAAGAAGAAGAAAAATGAGAAGAAGAAGAAGAAGAAGAAGAAGAAGAAGACGAAGAAGAAGAAGAAGATGATGATGAATAAGAAGAAAAAGAAGAAGGAGACGAAGAACAACAACAAGAAGAAGAAGATATAGAAGAAGAAGAAGAAGAAGTTGAAGAAGGAGCAGAAGAAGAAGAAGGAGAAGAAGAGCAAGAAGAAGAAGAAGGTGAAGAAGAAGAAGAAAAAATTGAAGAAGGAGAAGAAGAATAAGACGAAGAAGAAGGACAAGATGAAGAAGAACAAGAAAAAGAAGAAGATGAAGAAGAAAAGGAAGAAAGAGAGGAATAAGAAAAAAAGGAAGAAGAAGAAGAAGAAGTAGAAGAATAAGAAATAGAAAAAGGAGAAGAAGAAGCAGAAGAAGAAGAAGAAGAACAAGAAGATGATGAAGAAGTATAAGAAGGAGAAGGAGAAGGAGGAGGAGAAGAAGAAGAAGAAGAAGAAGTAGAAGTAGAAGAAGAAAAAGATGTAAAAGAAGAAGAAGAAGAAGAAAAAGTAGAAGAAGACGAATAAAGAAGAAGAAGAAGAAGGAGAACAAGAAAAAGAAGAAGAAAGAGGAGAAGATGATGAAGGAGAAGAAGTAGGAAGAGAAGAAGAAAATGATGACAAAGAAGAAGAACAAGAGGATGTAAAAGAAGAAGCAGTAGAAGAAGAAGAGGAAGAAGAAGAAGAAGAAGAAGATGAAGAAAAAAGAAATGGAGAAATTAAGGAGCAGGAAAAAGAAGAACAATAAGGATGAGGTGGACAAGAAGAAGAAGAAGAGGACAAAGTTGAACAAGAAGAAGAAGGCAAAGAAGGAGAAGAAGAAGAAGACGAAGAAGAAGAAGAAAAAGAAATAGATGAAGAAGAAGAAGAAGAAAAATAAGAAGATGAAGAAGAAGAAGAAGATGTAAAAGAAGAAGAAAAAGAAGAAGATACAACAAAAAAGAAGAAGAAGAAGAAGAAGAAGAAGACGATGACGAAGAAGATGAAGAGGAAAAAGAAGAAGTATAAGAATAAGAAAAAGACAAAGAAGAAGAAGAAGAAGACGAAGAAGAAGAACACGAAGAAGGGCAAGAAGAAGAAGGCGAGGAAGAAGAAGAAGAAGAAGATGAAGATGAAGATGATGATGAAGAAGCAGAAGTAGAAGAAGAAGAAGACAAAAAAGAAGAAGAAGAAGAAGAAGAGGAAGAAGAAGAAGATGTTGAAGATGATGATCACAAAGGAGAAGAAGAAGAAGTAGAAAAAGAAAATTAGAGTAATAATAATAACAATATTAATAATAAGAAGAAGAAGAAGAGGTAGAAAAAGAAGGAAAAGAAGAACAAAAAGAAGATGAATAATAATAATAATAATAATGATAATAAGAAGAAGAAAAAGAAGAAGTAGAAGGTGAAGTAGAAGATGGAGATGACGAAGAAGAAGAAGAAGATGAAGAAGAAGAAGAAGAAGGTGAAGAAGAAAAAGTCCAAGAAGTGAAGTGTTTCGTTCTAAGGAAATCCCACAAGAGGGGGGGTGAATTGTGTATTTAAAAATTTTTATAACTTTCGAAATTAAAACTTAAAAGTTTTAAACACGAATAAAGAAATTTGAACACAAAAGTTTTTAGGTGGTTCGACTCAAAACCGAGTCTACGTCCACCCCTAACCGGTGTTGGGAAAAATCCACTAAATGCACCAATTACAAGTGAGGTTTTTCGTACGGTTCACCTCAAACCTACTTGGGATTTTTACTACGGCTAATCCCAAACCTACTTGAGTTTTTCTCCGGGCTCAACTCAAACCCGGGGCTTTAGCACTATTGCCGGGATGCCTTTACCCCAAAACGAAAAATACAACTATTGGCAAAAAGAACTTAGGAGAAATAGGAGAAAAGGGAGGCACACACAATTGAAAAATTAGAATGATAGAAATGAGAAAAATTGAATCATGAACCTCTAATTTCAAGCGCCTTGTTGCAGTTTTCCTTTTGAGCTTGAAGGCACCGTTTTTGCTTGTGATTGCTCGAATTTGAGATCTGAAATCTTTGAAAGAATTTAGCAAAGGTAAACTAAATAAATCTTAATTCTTCCCTATTTATAGAGCTTAAAATTGAGCTAAAAAAAAACTTCAACGGCTCCTAAAAAAAAACTAGCCGTTTGGGCAACGGACGGAGAGCAGCAACCGTCCGTTCCTGGTCGAAAATCGAACGGTGCTGATCGAATTTATGAAACAGCCGTTCGTTTTTGATCTGGAGCGTTGGATCCGTGCGCTGAACTAACGACGCCGATTAAACTCGCGAAACAGCCGTTCGATTTTGATCTGGAGCTTTGGATCCGCACGCTGAACGAACGACACCGATTAAACTCGCGAAACAACCGTTCGATTTCAATCTTGCACGTTGGATCTGGGCGGGCTTGATCTGCGCCTTTGGATCCTGACGAAGTTATAAGGTGGAATTTTTAGTCTCACATTGCAGAACTAAAGTCGGCGCACTGCTTTATAAGGAATTTGCGCTGTTTAATGCTCGAGCCTTTGTGGGGCTGGCTCCCCCTTCCTTGACCGGGATTTCATCACCTGATCGGGTTGACTTGACCATGCACTGTTCATTGACCGTTGCTGTAGTTTGACCTAGCCGAGCTCCTCTCTACGGACTTTGGGCGGGCTTGGCTTAGCCAAGCACTGTTCATTTGATCGTTGACCACCGCTGTAGTTTGACCTCGCCGTGCTCCTCTCGGCGGGCTTTGGGCGGTCTTGGCTCGCCCTTTTTGGGTCAACAAATTTTTTAATTTCTAAAAGACCTGGACGGGCTAATTGCATGACGGGTCACCCCGCCCATTACTACAGTGAATTTTCTCGAGACTTAAGCTGTTTTAAGGTTGATTTGAAGAATTTTTGTGCTAAAATTTTAAATATTAGTGTACCAAAATAATTTTATATTATCATAGTATTATAAGTTTTCTAAATGACTATGAAAAGAGATTTATGAAAAATAATTCCTAAATAATTTTAAAAAACCAAATACCAATGTCTATACTTTTTGTCAATAAAACTTGGCCCAAAAATCAAAATTCAATAATTATTAATTTTATAACATTTTTAAATATTAATACTACTAGTGTGCCTCATAATCTCAAAAATTTGACATCTCAATTTCAAGAAAATTAATAAAAACTCAAATATGAAAATTCTAGTACATGTCTCAAATTTCCTTGAAGTATGCCATGGCTTCAAGGTCCTTAGAGACCACTATTTTGGACATGTGAAATACATGGCTTGATTTAATTAAATATTAACAATTTTACTTAAAATCAAGCCTAAATAAAATATAAACATTTATGCTTGACTCATCAAACACAATGGTGTAACAATCTCCCCCTTTTGATGATGGCAAGACATAAATGTTTTAAATCTATAAAAAAATGATAAAATGAATAAAAATAAACTTTTAAGAAGAGAAATCTTAATGAGGAGATTAATAATTATCATGATCTCCCTATCTTTATGCTCTCCCTAACTCCTAACTATTCTCCCCCCTTTGACACCATCAAAAGGGAGTTAACCCTAAGCAATGTCTAAAATTCCTAATTGTTCTCTCAATGTTTGAAATTGCTCCGATGGTAAGGGTTTGGTAAAAATGTCAGCCAATTCAAGCTTAGTAGGAACATACTCTAATTCTACTAATCCTTTGGCCACTTGGTCTCTAATAAAGTGATATCTAACATCTATGTGCTTAGTCCTAGAATGATGAACTTGATTCTTGGCTAATGCTAATGCACTAGTATTGTCAATTCTAATAGGTATATGTGTGACTTCTAAACCATATTCTTGAAGTTGTTGTCTTAACCATAGTACTTGAGCAACACAACTTCCAGCTGCAACATATTCAGCTTCTATTATTGACAAGGCTATACAATTTTGTTTTTTGCTTGACCATGAAACAAGACAATGTCCCAAGAATTGACATGTCCCGGATGTGCTCTTCCTATCCACTTCAGATCCTCCAAAATCTGAATCTATATAGCCAATGAGTTCACAAGAAAGGTCATTTCTAGGATACCATAATCCTAGAGTCATAGTTCCCTTTAAATATTTGAAGATTGCTTTAACAGCTTTTAAGTGACTTTCCTTTGGGTTTGCTTGGAACCTAGCACATAATCCAACACTAAATAGAATGTCAGGCCTACTAGCTGTAAGGTATAATAAAGATCCTATAAGTCCTCTATAAAGTTTTTGGTCTATGGTTTTCCCTTGTTCATCTAGGTCTAATTGAATAGATTGATTCGTGGGAACTTTTCTAGGTTTCATATTTTCATAACCATATTTTTTAAACATTTCTTTCAAATATTTTGTTTGAGAAATAAAAATACCATCTTTTAGTTGTCTTTTTTGCAATCCTAAGAAAAACGTTAGCTCACCCATCATGCTCATTTCAAATTCCTTAGTCATAAGATCTCCAAATTCTCTACACATTTCTTCTTTTGTACTACCAAAAATAATATCATCAACATAAATATGAACAATAAATAAATCATCTCCTAAAGGCTTTAGAAATAATGTAGTATCTGATTTACCCTTTCTAAAGCCACTTTCTACTAGATAATTACTCAACCTATGGTACCATGCACGTGGAGCTTGCTTAAGGTCATAAAGAGCTTTCCTAAGCTTGTAGACATAATTATCTTGTATATGATTTTCAAAACCTGGTGGTTGTTCTACAAACACATCCTCTTCTATTATTCCATTTAAGAAAGCACTTTTTACATCCATTTGAAACAATCTAAAATTCTTATAACATGAATATGCTAAAAGTAATCTAATTGCTTCTAACCTAGCTACGGGTGCAAATGAATCCTCAAAATCAATACCTTCTATTTGACAATATCCCTTAGCAACAAGTCTAGCCTTATTCCTAATTATTACACCATTTTCATCTAATTTATTTTTATAGACCCATCTAGTACTAATTACTTGTTGATCACTAGGTCTTGGTACTAATTCCCAAACTTGATTTCTTTCAAATTGGTCTAACTCTTCATTCATAGCTTGAACCCAATAATCATCCACAAGGGCTTCTTCTATAGAACTGGGTTCAAAAAATGACACAAAGGCACTATGATCTATATCTCTAATTGAAGCTCTAGTCTTCACTCCTTGTTTCACATCTCCTATAATCAAATCCTTTGGATGTGAGGTTGCAAATTTCCATCCTTTAGATAAATTATTTTCTTTTTCTTTTTCTTTTTCTATTTTTAGATTTTCTATTTTTTCTTTATTTAAATCTAGATTCTTTACTAATTCTATTTCATCTTCTAAATGCTTTTCACTAACTAGTTGAATTGTCTCATCAAACACAACATGCATTGTTTCCTCTATTTTATGTGATTCTTGATTAAAAACTCTATATGCTTTTCTAATTGATGAATACCCTAAAAAGATTCCTACACTTGCCTTCTCATCAAACTTTCCTAAGTTTGCTCTCTCATTTTTAAGAATAGTGCACTTACAACCAAAAACATGAAAATAACTAAGATTTGGTTTCTTCTTCCTTAGCAATTCATAAGGAGTTTTCTTCAACTTTGGTCTCAAATTAACCCCATTTATGATGTAACACGCCGTGCTATTAGCTTCGGCCCAAAAATATTTGGGTAAGTTATATTCGGCTAACATGGTTCTACCCATCTCAACTAATGTTCTATTCTTTCTTTCTACAATGCCATTTTGTTGTGGTGTATATGGGCATGTGAATTGATGTTTGATTCCTTTCTCTTTACAAAACTCACTAAAATATTCATTCTTAAATTCACTCCCATTATCACTTTGCATACAAATTAATTTTAGACTATGTTGTCTTTCTAACACTCTAATCAAATCTTCAAAGTTCTCAAAGGCTTCATTTTTATGTCTAAGAAAGAACACCCAAGTATATCTAGAAAAATCATCAACTATAACAAATCCGTATTATTTTCCTCCTAAACTCAAAGGTTGTATTGGACCAAAAAGATCTAAGTAGATTTTTTCTAAAGGTCTACTTGTTAATTCATTTTGAGATTTGAAAGAGGATTTAACTTGTTTTCCCTTTTGGCAAGATTCACACAACTCCCAATTTGACTTGCTTGGTTTTGGAAGGCCTCTAACTACAACTAATTTTGAAATCTTCTTCAAGGTGGAGTATCCCACATGACCTAATCTTCTATGCCATAATGAATTCTCATTAGATTGGGTCACTAGGCATTCCAAACCACTAGCTTCTAGTTGTCCAAAACTAATTACATATGTATCAAATTTTCTTTTACCTATAAGTAGTTCAACATTATTTTTCATGATTTTGCAAGCTTTTGTATTAAAAAAAATATCAAATCCATTATCACAAAGTTGACTAATACTAATCAAATTAAATTCTAAGCTTTCTACTAAAAATACATTTGAAAGGGTAAAGTTTGTCGTACCTACATCTCCAATTCCAATTATTCTTTTCTTTGTGTTGTCTCCTAGGGTCACCTTCCTATTTGGACCCGATCTCAATGATTTGAATTTACTTTTTGTCTCCAGTCATGTGTCTTGAGCATCCACTATCCAATACCCAAGATGTGGATTTCAATTTTCTCCTTGGTTTTGACTGTATGAGGTGTAAAATTTAAATTAGAAAGTATACCACTAAATGAAATCATCAATTTAAGTTTTCTAAATATCCTAGAACTATCCTAGAATTTCTCCAAATATTTTGGAGACCTTTTCTTCTAGTCTTCTAAGTCATGCTCTTAGGAACCCAAGAAAACTTGGGTTGAACCCTAAATGGTACTTGCATGTTCTCCTTTTTAACAATCCATCTAACATTTTGTGTTTGTGTATACATATTTCTTCTAAAGAAGCAATCTTTTATAGCATGTCCAGGTTTACAATAATAAAATCAAACGATGTTTGATGGCCTAGGCATGCTCAAATATCTAGGTTTTTTGAAATTGAGAGCATGTGAATGATAATAAGCATTTGAAACATGTGTAGTTTTATTTACTCTAGCATGCTCAAAAGATTGTATTTTTTTCTTTTAAAACTGAAATATCATGCTTCAAAGAAGTATTTTCAATGATAAGAGATGCCTTTTCTTCACATATATGTTGATTTTCTATTTTTTTCCTTTCATCTTCTTTCATGACAAAATCAAGTAATTCAACCTTTTCTTTGTAGCTCCTTTTTAATTTTGTATGTGCACTCATTAAGGAAGTTAATGCATTCATAATTTCAATGTAATTATTTTCAAGAGTATCTCTTGTCTAAGAGCTTACCTCATTTTCTTCTTCTTCTTCACTTGAAGATGATGAGGATGCCTCGTTTGCCATAAAACAAATCATTCCTTCTTCTCCTCTACTTGAGTTTGAAATGTCTGAATCTTCGGAGGCACTCCATGTAGCTTGAAATGCTTTCTTTTTCTTCAAGCTCTTCTTCTTCTTCTTCTTTTCTCCCTCCTTCATATGCTTGTCTTTGAGTTTTGGACATTCTGGTTTAATATGACCGGTTTGACCACAGTCAAAACAAGTTGGTGGCCTCTTCCTCTCTTTATTGCTTTTCTTCTTCCATTTCCTATTAAGAAAGCTCTTTACCAAATTTTTAGCTAAACCATTAACATGGAAACTTACCTCATCCTCTAAATCCGTGGAGGAGGTGGAAGTGGAATCCGAATTGGTTTTGGTGGCTTTGAATGCTATTGGTTCTTTCTTTCTTCTTTCATACTTCAACTTGCTTGTAGAAGCCTCTTCTGTAAGTCTCCTTGACATTTCTATTTTGGCGGTAAGAAGTTCCCCAAGGAGTTCATCCAATGAAAGTTTGCTAAGATCCTTAGCGGCTTTAATAGCCATTGCAAGTGGATCAAATTCCTTTGGAAGGATTCTCAAAATTTTCCTAACAAGGTCACCATTTGAGAATACCCTCCCAAGGTTTGCCAATCCATTTGTAATATCATTAAATCTCAAAAACATGCTCTTAATACTTCCATTGGGATTCATTCTAAAAAGTTCGTAGTCATGGGTGAGGATATTGATCTTAGTTTCTTTCACTTGTGAGGTACCCTCATAAGTTACTTCGAGGTTTTTCCATACCTCAAAAGCCGTATGCAAATTCATAATTTGTGTAAACTCACTAGGAGAAATTCCACAATGAAGATAGTTCAACCCCCAAGCATTTAATTGAGCCAATCTTTTGTGCTCAACGTTAAGCTCACTAAAGAGCTTGACTTCATCAGTAGAAGAATCTCTAGGAAGTTTACAAGGCTTCGTCATGACTTCCCATAATTCCAAATCAATAGATTGAATGAAAATTCTAAAACGATTTTTCCAATATAAGTAAAATTCTCCTTTAAATAATGGAGGCCAATTTGAAGAAAAACCTTCACATAAGGTTGCACTCATTTCGACCAAAGAGGAAGCCATACAAAATCACAAACAAAAAAATTGTGAGAAAGCCTTCACTTAGCACAAGAGGATCTCACGTGATGTTACTCACGTAATTTGGGGTTCCTTGCTCTGATACCAATTGAAGTGTTTCGTGCTAAGGAAATCCCACAAGAGGGCGGGGGGGGGGGGGGGGGGGGGGGGGTGAATTGTGTATTTAAAAATTTTTATAACTTTCGAAATTAAAACTTAAAAGTTTTAAACAAGAATAAAGAAATTTGAACACAAAAGTTTTAGGTGGTTCGATTCAAAACCGAGTCTACGTCCACCCCCAACCGTTGTTGGGAAAAATCCACTAAATGCACCAATTACAAGTGAGGTTTTTTGTGTGGTTCACCTCAAACCTACTTGGGATTTTTACTACGGCTAATCCCAAACCTACTTGAGTTTTTCTCCGGGCTCAACTCAAACACGGGGCTTTAGCACTACTGCCGGGATGCCCTTACCCCAAAACGAAAAATACAACGATTGGCAAAAAGAACTTAGGAGAAATAAGAGAAAATAGAGGCACACACAATTGAAAAATTACAAGGATAGAAATGGGAAAAATTGAATCATGAACCTCTAATTTCAAGCGCTCTGTTGCAGTTTTCTTTTTGAGCTTGAAGGCACCGTTTTTGCTTGTGATTGCTCGAATTTGAGATCTGAAATCTTTGAAAGAATTTAGCAAAGGTAAACTAAATAAATCTTAATTCTTCCCTATTTATAGAGCTTAAAATTGAGCTAAAAGAAAGCTTCAACGGCTCCTAAAAAACAACTAGCCGTTTGGGCAACGGACGGAAAGAAACCACCGTCCGTTCCGGGCCCAAAATCGAATGGTGCTGATCAAATTTACGAAACAGCCGTTCGATTTTGATCTGGAGCGTTGGATCCGCGCGCTGAACGAACGGCACCGATTAAACGATCGAAACAGCCATTCGATTTTGATCTAGAGCGTTGGATCCGCGAGCTGAACGAACGACGCCGATTAAACTCGCGAAACAGCCATTCGATTTCAATCTCGCGCGTTGGATCTAGGCGGGCTTGTTCTGCGCCTTTGGATCCTGCCGAAGTTATAAGGTGGGATTTTTAGTCCCACACTACAAAACTAAAGTCGGCGCACTGCTTTATAAGGAATTTGCGCTGTTTAATTCTCGAGCCTCTGTAGGGCTGGCTCCCCCCTTCCTTGACCGAGATTTCATCACCTGGTCGGGTTGACTTGACCATGCATTGTTCATTGACCATTGACCGTCGCTGTAGTTTGACCTAGCCGAGCTCCTCTCTGTGGGCTTTGGGCGGGCTTGGCTTAGCCAAGCACTGTTCATTTGACCGTTGACCACCGCTGTAGTTTGACCTCGCCGTGGTCCTCTTGGCGGGCTTTTGGGCGATCTTGGCTCGCCCTTTTTGGGCCAACCAATTTTTTAATTTCTAAAAGACCTGGACGGGCTAATTGCGTGATGGGTCAGCCCGCCCATTGCTACAGTGAATTTTCCCGAGACTTAAGCTGTTTTAAGGTTGATTTGAAGAATTTTTGTGCTAAAATTTTAAATATTAGTGTACCAAAATAATTTTATATTATCATAGTATTACAAGTTTTCTAAATGACTATGAAAGGAGATTTATGAAAAATAATTCCTAAATAATTTAAAAAATCAAATACCAATGTCTATACTTTTTGTCAATAAAGCTTGGCCCAAAAATCAAAATTAAATAATTATTAATTTTATAACATTTTTAAATATTAATACTACTAATGTGCCTCATAATCTCAAAAATTTGACATCTTAATTTCAAGAAAATTAATAAAAACTTAAATATGAAAATTCTAGTACATGCCTCAAATTTCCTTGAAGTATGCTATGGCTTCAAGGTCCTTAGAGACCACTATTTTAGACATATGAAATACATGGCTTGATTTAATTAAATATTAAACATTTTACTTAAAATCAAGCTTAAACAAAATATAAACATTTATGCTTGACTCATCAAAAACAAGGGTGTAACAAGAAGTCGAAGAAGATAAAGAAGAAGAAGATGAAGAAGAAGAACAAGAAGGCGAATAAGAAGAAGAAGAAGAAGATGATGATGAAGAAGGCAAAGAATAGGAAGAAGAAGAAGAAGCAGAAGAAGAAGGAGAAGGAGAATAAGAAGAACATGATGAAGAAGAAGAAGAAGAAGTTGATGAAGAAGAAGTCAAAGAAGAAAATGAACAACTAGAAGAAGAAGTTGATGAAGAAGAACATGAAGAAGAAGTGGGAGAAGAAGAAGAAGTAGAACAGGAAGGAGAAGAAGAAGAAAGAGAAGGAGAAGTTGTAAAAGAAGGAGAAGAAGAATAAGAAGTAGAAGTAGAAGAAGGAGAAGAAGAAGAAGAAGAAGATGAAGAAAAGAAAAAGAAGAAGAAGAAGAAGAAGAAGAAAATAATGAATAAAATGAAGAAGAAGATCGAAAAGAAGCAGAAGAAAGAGAAGAAGAACAACAAGAAGAAGAAGTTGAACAAGGAGAAGAAGATGAAGAAAAAGAAGAAGAAGAAGAAGAAGAAAATAGGAAGACGAAGAAGAAGGCGAAGTAGAGGAAGAAGAAGTCGAAGAAGAAGTAGAATAAGACAAAGAAGATGAAGAAGAAGAAGAAGAAGGAGAAGAAGTGGACGAAGAAGATGAATAAGAAGAAGATTAAGAAGAACAAGAAGCAGAAGAAGAAGATGAAGAAGGCGAAGGCGAAGAAGGAGAGGAAGAAGAAGAAGGCGAAGATGGTGAAGTAGAAGAAGAAAAAAAAGAAGTCGAAGAAGAAGAAGAAGACGACGATGAAGAAGATGAAGGAGAAGAAGAATAAGAAAAAGAAGAAAAAGATTAAGATTTTGAAGAAGAAGAAGAAGAAGATGAAGACGTAGAAGTAGAAGAAGAAGAAGAAGAAGTAGTAGATGAAGAAGAAGAAGAAGACGAAGAAGTAGAAGAATAAGAATAAGAAGAAGA
>JAIUJO010001369.1:7500-15000 GCA_023846275.1 Vanilla planifolia
CTTCTTCTTCTCCGTCTTCTTCTTCTTCTTCCTGATCGTTGTCTTCTTTTCTTCTTGTTCTTCTTCTTCTTTTTCTTCCTCTTTTACATCCTCTTGTACTTCTTATACTTCTTCTTCTTCTGCTTATTTGTTATCTTCTTTTTCTTCTTCTTCTTTTTCTTCCTCTTCTTCTTCTTCTTCTTCTTCTTCTTCTTCTTCCACCTCCTCCTCCTCTTCTTCTTCTTCTTGTACTTCTTTTTCTTCTTTTTCTTTTTCTTCTCCTCCTCCTCCTTCCCTTTCTTCTTCTTCTCCATCGTGTCCTTCTCCTTCTTCTGCTTCTTCTCCTTCTTCCCCTCTTTCTTCTTCTTCTTCTTCTTCTCCTTCTTTTTCTTTTTCTACTTCTTCTCCTTATTTTTTTCTTCTTCTTCTTCTTTGTTTACATCTTCTTCATTACCTTCTTCTTCATCTTCTTTTTCTTTCTCTTCTTCTTCTTCTTCTTCCTCCTCTTCTTTTTCTTCCTCTTCTTCCTCTTCTTCTTCTTCTTCTTCTTCCTCATCTTGTTCTTCTACTTCTTCATCTCCTTCTTCTTCTTCTTCTTCTTCTTCTTCTTCTTCTTTCTTTGCCTCTTCTTTTTCTTCTTCTTCTTCTTCTTCTTCTTGTCCTATCCCTTCTTCTCCTTCTTTTCCTTCCCCTCTTCTTCTTCTCATTCTTTTCCTTCCTCTTCTTCTCCTTCTTTTCCTTCTTCTTCTTCTTCTTCTTCTTCTCCTCACCTTCTTCTTCTTCTTACTCTTTCTCTTCTTCTTCATCATCATCATCGTCTTCTTCACCTTCTCCTCCTCCTCCTCCTCCTCCTCCTCCTTCTTCTACTACTACTACTACTTTTTCTTCTTCTTCTTCTTCTTCTACTTCATCTCTTCTTCTTCTTCTTCTTCTTTTTCCTCCACCTTCTCCTCCTCCTCTTCTTCTTCTTCTTATCATCATCATCATCATTATTATTATTATTATTATTCCATTCTTTCCTTCTTCTTGTCTTTCTTTACTTCTATTTCTTTAAATTCTTCCCACTCTTCATCTTGTCCAACTTCTTCTTCTTCTTCTTCTTCTTCTTCTTCTACTTCTTTTTCTTCATCATCTTCTTCAATTTCTACATCTTCTTCTTCTTCTTCTTCTTCTTCTT
The DNA here is from genome assembly GCA_023846275.1 of Vanilla planifolia. NCBI lineage: Eukaryota > Viridiplantae > Streptophyta > Magnoliopsida > Asparagales > Orchidaceae > Vanilla > Vanilla planifolia. The sequence continues at coordinate 8,657 of JAIUJO010001369.1, forward strand.
CTTCTCTACTTCTTGCTTTTTCTCTTCTTCTACTTCTTCTACTTCTTCTTCCTTTTATTTTCTTCTTCTTCTTCTTCTTCTTCTTCTCCTTTGTCTTTCTTTTTCTTCTTCTTCTTCAACTTCTTCTTCTTCTCCTTCCTCTTCTTCTTCTTATTCTTCTTCTTCTTCATGATCATCATCTTCTTCTCCTTCTTTTTCTTCTTCCTCTTCTTCTTCTTCTTCTTCTTCTTCTTCTACATCTTATTCTTCTCCTTCTTCTTCTTCTTCTTCTTCTTCCTTTATATCTTCTTCATCTTCTTCTTTTTCTTTTCCTTTCCCCTTCTTCATCATCTTCTTCATCTTCTTTCTTCTCTTCAATATCTTCTTCTACTTCTTGTACTTCTTCTTTTTCTTGTTCTTATTCTTCTTCTTCTTCTTCTCCTTCCCCTTCTTCTTCTCCTTTTCCTTCCCCTTCTTCTTTTCTTATTCTTTTCCTTTCTCTTCCTTTCCTTCTTTTCCTTTGTCTCTTTTCTATTCTTCTTCTTCTATTACTTTTTCTTCTTCTTCTTGTTCTTCTTCTTCTTTCTCTTCTTTTTTTCATCTTCTTACTCTTCTTCTTCTTCCTCTTATTTTTCTTTATCTTCTTCCTCTTCTTCTACTTCATCATCATCATCATCTTCTTCTTCTTCTTCTTCTTCTTCTTCCTTCTCTTCTTCCTCTTCTTCTTCTTCTTCCTTTTCTTCTACTTCTTTTTCTTCTTCATCTTCTTCTCCTTGTTTTCCTTCCACTTCTTCTCCTTGACATTCTTTTCCATCTTCTTCTTCTCCTTCTCCTTCTTCTTCTTCTTCTACTTCATCTTCCTTTTTTGTTCTTCTTTTTACTCTTCTTCTTCCTCTTTCTCATCTTCTTCTTCTTCTTCTACTACTACTACTACTATTATTACCACTACAACTTCTTCTTCTTCCACTACTACTTACTCTTCTTCTTCTTCATCTTCTTGTTCTTCTTCTTCTCCTCCTCCTCCTTCTTCTTCTTCTTCTACTACTTCTTCCATTTCTCCTTCTTCTTCCAACTCCTTGTCTTCCTCCTCATCATCTTCTTCTTCTTCTTCTTTTTGTTCATCATCATCATCTTCTTCTTCTTCTTCTTTTGCTTCTGCTTCTCCTTCCTCTCCTTCCCCTTCTTCTTCTTCTTCTTCTCTTTCTTTAATTCTATTGCTTCTCATTCTTTTCCTTCTTCTCCTTGTTGTTGTTGTTGTTGTTCTTCTTCTTCTTCATTTTCTTCTTCTTCCTCTTCTCCTTTTGCTTGTTCTTTTTCTTCTTGCACTTCTTCATCATCATTATCTTCTTCTTCTACTTGCTTCTTCTTCTTTTTATTCCGCATCTTCCTATTCTTCTTCTTCTTATTTTTCTTCTTCTTCTTTTTCTCCTCCTTCTTCTTCTACTTCTTTTTCTCCTTCCTCTTTCTCTTCTTTTTCTACTTCTTCTCCTTCTTCATCCTCTTCTTCTTACACTTCTTCTTTTTCTTCATCTTCTTCTTCGCCATCTTCTTCTTCTTCTTCCTCTTCTACCACTTCATCATCACTATCTTCTTCTTCTTCTCCTTTTTCTTTTTCCACTTCTTATTCTTCATCTTCTCCTTCTTCATCTTCTTCTGCCTCCTCTTCTTGTTCTTCTTCTTCTTACTGATCTTCTTCTTCTTCATCTTCTTCTTCTTCTTCTTCTTCTTACTCTTGTTCTTCTTCTCCTCCTTCTTCTCGTGCTTCTTCTTCTTAGGCTTCTATTTCTTCCCCTTCTCCTCCTCCTTCTCCTTCTTCTTCTCCTTTTTTTCTTCTTCTACTTCTTCTTCATCTTCTTCTTCTTTTTCTTCTTCTTCTTTTTTTTCTTCTTCCACTTCTACTTCTCCTTCTTCTTCTTCTTCATTTTCTTCTTCTTCTTCTTCTTTTACTTTTTCTTCTTCTTCTTCTTCTTCTTCTTCTTCTTCTACTTCTTCTACTCCTTCGTCCTCCTCCTCCTAATCTTCATCTTTTTTTCTTCTTCGTTGTCTTCATCTTCTTCTCTTTCTTCTTCTTATTCTTCATCTTCTTATTCATTTTCTTCTCCAACCCCTTCTTCTTCTTCTTCTCTTTCTTTTCCTTGTATTTCTTCTCATTCTTTCCTTTCTTCTTCTTCTTCTCAATCTTCTCAATCTCCTTGTTATCTTTATTATTATTATCCCTCTTCTACTACTTTTTCTTCTCCTTCTTCTTCTTCTGCTTCTACTTTTTTTGCTTCTTTTTCTTCATCATCGTCTTCTTCTTCTACTACTACTACTTCTTCTTCTTCCTCTTCTTCTTCACCTTGTTCTTTTTTTCTTTCTGTTCTTCTTCTTTTTCTTCCTCTTCTTATTCTTCTTCTTCTTCTTCTTCTTCTTCTTCTTCTTTACTTCTTCTTCTTCTTCTTCTTCTTCTTCTCCTTCCCTTTCTTCTTCTTCTCCTTCCCCTTCTTCTTCTTCTTCTTCTTTACCTTCTTCTTCTTCTACTCCTTCTCCTTCTCCTAATCTTTTTCCTCTACTACTACTACTACTACTACTTCTTCTTCTTCTTCTTCTCCTTCCACTTCTTCTTCTTCTTCTTCATTTCCTTCCCCTTCTTCTTCTTCTCCTTCTTTTAGTTCTTCTTCTAGTCCTTCTTCTCCTTCTTCTTTTTCCTCTTCTTCTTCTTCTTCTTCTTCTTCTTCCTCTTCTTGTTCTTTTTTCTCACACTTCTTCTTCTCCTTCATCTTCTCCTACTTCTTATTCTTCTTTTTCTTCTTCTTCCTTTTCTTCTTCTTCTTTCTACTTCTCCTTCTTGTTCTTCTTCTTTCTCCTTTTCCACTCCTTTTTTTCTTCTTCTTCTTGTTCATTTTCTTCTTCTTCATCTTCTTCTTCTTCTACTTTCTCTTCCCCATCCTCTTCTTCTTCTTCACCTTCTTTTCTTTCTATTTCTTCCCATTCTACACCTTCTTCTCCCAACCCTTCTTCCAATTCTTCTTCATTATCATTCTCTTCTTCTTCTTCTTCATCCTCTTATTCTTCTTCTTCTTCCTTCTCCTCCTCCTCTTCCTCTTCTTCTCCTTCTTCTTCCTCTTCTTCTGCTTCTTTTTCTTCTCCTTCATCTTCTTCTTCTTCTTCATCATTATCTTCTTCTTCTTCTTCATCATCTTTTTCTACTTCTTTTTTTCTTCATCTTCTTCTTCTTCTTTTTCTTCTTCTCCTTCTACTTCTCCTTCTTCTTCTTCTTTTTCTTCTTCTCCTCCTCCTCTTCCTCCTCCTCCTTCTCCTCCTACTCCTTCTCCTTCTTCTTCTTACTCTTCATCTTCTTCTTCTTTTTCTCCTTCTTCATCTTCTTCTTCACAATCTTCTTCTTCTCTCCTTCTTCTTCTTCCTCTTCTTCTTCTTCTTCGTCATCTTCATCTTCTTCTTCTTCTACAACTTCTTCTTCCTCTTCTTCTTCTTCTTCGTCATCTTCTTCTTCTTCTTCTTCTTCTTCAACTTCTTCTTCTTCTTCTTCTTATTCCTCTTCTTGTCCTTCCCCTTCTTTTACTTTTTCTTCTTCTTCTTCGCCATCTTTTTCTTCTTCTACAACTTCTTCTTGTTATTTTTCTTCTTCCTCTACTTCTTCATCATCTTCTTCTTCTTCTTCTTCTTCTTCTTCTTCTTCATCTTCTTCTTTTCCTTCTTCTTGTTCTTCTTTTTCTTCTGATTTTTCTTCCACTTCTTCTGCTTCTACTTCTTCTTATTCTTATTATTATTCTCCATCATCTTCTGCTTCTTCTTCTTCTTTCTCTTCTTTTTTTTCTATTCCTCCATTTCTTCTTCTTCTTCTTCATCATGATCTTCTACTTCTTCTTTTCCTTCTTTTTCTTCTACATCTTCCTCGTCTTCTTCATCGACCTCTTCTTCTTCTTCTTTTTCTTTTTCTTCAATTCTTCAATTCTTCTTCTTCTTCTGCTTCTTCTTCTTCTACTTCTACTTCTTCTTCACCTTCTTATCCTCCTTCTACTTCTTTCCTTTCTTATTCTTCTTCTTCTTCTTCTTCTTCTTCATTTTGTTCCTCTTCTTCTTCTTATTCTTTCTCTTCTTGTGTTTCTTCTTACTCTTCTTTTACTCCTTCTCCTTCTTCTTCTTCTTCTTCTTCTTCCACTTCTTGTGCTTTTTCTTCTTACTTTTCTTCTTCTCCTCCATCTTCTTCTTCTTCTTCTACTTTGTCTTCTACTACTTCTTCTTCTTCTTCTTCTTCCACTTCTTCTTCATCTTATTCTTGCTCTTGTTTTTTTCTTCATCATCTTCTTCTTCTCCTCCTTCTTCATCTTCTCTTTCTTCTTCTTCTCCTACTTCTCCTTCTTCTTCATCTCTTTGTTCTTCCTTTTTTCTTCTTCATATCCTTGTTGTTCTTCTCCTTCTCCCCTCTCTTCTATTTCTTCTTCTTCATCTTCTTCTTCTATTTCTTTATCTTCTTCTTCTTTTTCTACATCTCTTTCTTCTTCTTGGTCTTTTTCTCCTTCATCTTCTTCTCCTTCTAATTCTTCTTCTTCCTCCTCCTCTACTTCTTCTTCTTCTTCTTCTTTTTCCTCTTCTTCTTCTTCTTCTTCTACTTCTACTTCTTCTTCTTCTTCTTCTTCTTCTTCTACTACTTATTCTTCTTCTTCTTCGTCTTCTTCTTCTTTTAATTCTTCTTCATCTTCTTTTTCATTTTCTTCATTTTCTTCTTCTTCTTCTTCTTCTTTTACTTGTTCCTTGCCTTCTTCTTCTTCATCTTCTTCTTCTACTTTTTGTTCTTCTACTACTTTTTCTTCTTCTTTTACTTCTTCTTCTTCTTCTCGTTTTTCTTCTTCTTATTTCTCTTCGTTTACTTCTTCAACTTATTCTTTCTTGTTTTCTTTTTCTTCTTCTTTGTCTTCTTCCTCCTCCTCTTCTCCCTCTTCTTCCTCTTCTTCTTCTTCTTCTTCATCTTCTTCTTCTTTTCCTTCTTTTTCTCCTTTCTCTTCTCCTTCATCTTCTTTATCACCATCTTCATCACCTTCTTCTTTAGCATATTCTTGTTGTTGTTCATCCACTCCTTCATCGTCTTCTCCTTCTTTTTCTACTTCTTTTTGTCCTTCTTCTTCATCTCCTTCTTCTTCTCCTCCTTCTTTTTCCTCTCCTTCTTCTTTATCTTCTCCTTCTTCTTCCCCTACTTCTTGTTCTTCTACTTTTTCTTCTATTTCTTCTACATTTTCTTCTTATACTTCCTATTCTTCTTCTTCTTCTTCTTCTTCACTTCTTCGTGCTCTTCTTTTTCATCTTCTTCTTCCTCTTCTTCTACTTCTACTTCTTCCTTATCTTCTTCTTCTTCTTCTGCTTCTTCTTCCTCTTCTTCTTCTTCTTCTACTACTACTACTACTATAGCTTTTTCCTTTTATGCCTCTCCATTTCTTCTTTTTCTTCTTCATTATCATCATCTTCTTCTTCTTCATCTTCTTCATCTTCTTCCTTTTCTTCTTCATCATCTTCTTTCTCTTCTTCTCCTTCCTATTCTTCTTCTCCTTCTTTTTCTTCCCCTTCTTCTTTTTGTTTCCATCATTCTTCTCCTTCTCTATTTTCTCCTTCTTCTCTTTCTTCTTCTTCTTATTACTATTATTATTATTATTCTTCTTTGTCTTCCTCTTCTTGTTCTTTTTCTTCTTGTTCTTCTTCTTCTTTTTCTTGTTCTTATTATTATTATTATTATTATTCTTACTCTTCATCTTCTACTCCATCTTCTTCTTTTCTTCTCCTCTTCCTCCTTCTTCTTCTTCAACTACTGCTACTACTACTTCTTCTTCTTCTTCCTACTCCTTCTCATCTTCTTCTTCTTGTTGTTCCTTTCTTCTTCTTCATCTACTACTTCTTCCTCTTCATCTTCTTCTTCTTCTTCTTCTTCTTATTCTTCTTCTTCTTCTTCTTCTTCTTCTTATTCTTCTTCTCCTTCTTCTTCTTTTACTTCTTCTTCTTCTTATTCTTATTCTTCTTTTTGTTCTTCTTCTTGTTCTTCTTCTTCTTCTTCTTCATCTTCTTCTTCTTCTTCTTCTTCTCCCAACACCTCCTCCTCCTCCTCCTCATCATCATCTTCATCTTCTCCTTCATGTTATTCTTCTTCTTCTTCATCATTTTCTTCTTTTTTTCTTCTTCTTATTATTCTTCTTCTTCTCGATCCCCTTCTACTTCTTCTCTTTCTTTTCCTTCTATTTCTTCTTATTCTTCATCTTCTTCTTCTCCTTCTTCTTCTCCTTTTTCTTGTTCTTTTACTTCTTTTTCTTATTATTGTTATTATTATTATTTTTATTATTCTACTTCTTCCTTGCCTTTTTCTTCTTCTTCTTCTTCTT
>JAIUJO010001369.1:17500-27500 GCA_023846275.1 Vanilla planifolia
CTTCTTCTTCTTTTTCTTCCTCTTATTGTTCTTCCTCTTCTTCCTCTTCTTCTTCTTCTTCATCATCTTCATCTTCTATTCTTTTTCTTCTTTTTCTTCTTCTCCATCTTCATCTTCTTCTGCCTTTTCTTCTTGTTCTTTTTCTACTTGTTCTTCTTTTTTTTCTTCTTATTCTTCTTCTTCTTCTTCTTCCACTTTTTTTCTTTCTTCTTGTACTTCCCCTTCTTCTCCTTCTTTTCCTTCTGCTTCTTCTTCTTTACATTCTTTTCCTTCTACTTCACCTCCCACAACTTCTTCTTTTCTCTCTCTTTCTTCTTCTATTTCTTCTTCTTCTTCTTCTCCTTCTTCCTCTAGTTCTTCTTCTTCATCTTTATCTTCTTACTCTTCTTCTCTTCTCCTCCTTCTTCTCCTTCTTCTTCTTCTTCCTTTTCTTCTTCTTCTTCTACTATTACTACAACTACTACTACTACTTCTCCTTCTTCTTCTTCTTCTTCTTCAACTTCACCACTACTACTTCTTCTTCTTCTTCTCCTTCTACTTCCTCTTCTTCTTCTTCTTCTTCTTCTTCTTCTCCTCCTTCTTCTTCTTCTTTTTCTTATTCTTCTTTCCCTTCCTCTTCTTCTTCTCCTTCTTCGTCTTCTTCTTCCTCTTCCACTTCTTCTTTCTTCTTCTTCTTCTTATTATTATTCTTGTTCTTCTTCATCTTCTTCTTCTTCTTCTTCCTTTTCTTTTCTACTTCTTCTTCTTCTTCCTTTTCTTTTCTACTTCTTCTTCTTCTTCTTTTTCTTCCTATTCTTCTTCTTCTTCCTCCTCCTCCTCCTCCTCCTCTTCTTTTTTTCATCTTCTTCTCCTTCTTCTTCTTCTTCTTCATCTTTTTCTTTTTCTTCTTCTTCTTCCTCTACTTCTTCTTCTCATTTTTCTTATTCATCTTCTTTTGCTTCTCCTTAATCTTCTTTTTCTTCTTCTTCTTCTTCTTCTTCTTCTTCTTATTCTTCTTCTTATACTTCTTCTTCTTCTTCTTCTTCATCATCTTATTCTTCTTCTTATTCATCTACATGTTCATCTTCTATTTCATCATCATGTTCTTCTTCTTCTTCTTCCCCCACCTCTTCTTTTCCTTTTTCTTCTTCTTCTTCTTCTACTACTACTAATTCTTTTTTTCTTCTTCTTCCATTTCATCTTCTTATTTATCCTTTTCTTCTTGTTCTGCTTCTTCTTCTTTTGCTTCATCTTCTTCTTCTTTTTCATCATCTTCTTCTTCTTCTTCTACTACTTTTTTTTCCTCTACTTCTTCATCCTCTTCTTCTTATTCTTATTGATCGTCCTCTTCTTATTCATCTTCTTCTTCCTTCTCTTCTTGTTCTTCTTCTTCTTACTGTTCTTCTTCACCTTCTTCTTTTTCTTCTTCTTCTTCTTTGTGTTCTTCTTCTTACTCTTCTTATTCTTTCCCATCTTCTCCTTCTTCTACTTCTTCTTCTTCATCTTCTCTACTTACTCTTCTTCTTCTTCTCCATCTTCTCCTTCTTCTTCTTATTATTCTTATTCTTCCTCTTCGTCTTCTTATTCTTCCACTTCTTCCTCTTCTTCTTCATCATCATCATCATCATCTAATTTTTCTTCTTCTTCTTCTTTTACTTCTTCCTCTTCCACCTCCTCCTCATCTTCTTCTTCTTTTTCTTCTTCTTCTTCCTTTTCTTCAACTTCTTCTTCTCTTCATTTTCTGTCTATTTTTTTCGCTTTCTTCTCCTTTTTCATATTTTTCTTCTTCTTCTTCTTCTTGTTCTACTTATTAATATTATTATTGTTATTATTATTATTATTCTACTTCTTCTTCTATTTATTTTTCTTCTTTTTCTTCTCCTTCTTCTTCTTTTGCTTCTTCTTTTTCTTCTACTTCTTCTTCTTCTTCTTCAACTACTACTACTTCTTTTTCTTTTTCTTCTTTTTCTTCTTCTTCTTCTTTCTTTTCATCATCATCATCTTCTTCTTCTACTTCTTTCTATTCTTTTTCTTCTACTACTTCCATTTCTTCATCTTCTTTCTCTTCTTCTTCTTGCTCTTCCTCTTCTTCTTCTTCTTTTTCATTTGCTTCACCTCCTTCATGATCATCATCATTGTCTTCTTCTTCTTCATCTTCTTCTTATTCTTCTTCTTCTTACTAATCTTCTTCTTCTTCATCCTATTCTTCTTCTTCCTCTTCTTCTTCTATTATTTCTACTTCTTCTTATTCTTCTTTTTCTTCTTCATAACCATCTTCTTCTTCTTTTTGTTCTTCTTCTTTTTCTTCTTCTTTTTCTTCTTCTTCATCTTCTACTTTGTCTTCTTCTTCTTCATCTTCTTCTTCTTCTTCTTCTTCTTCTACCTCTTCTACTACTTCGTCTTCTTCTTCTTCCTCTTCTTCATACTCTCGTTCTTCTTCTTCACCTTCTTCATCATCAACTTCTTCTTCTCCTCCTTCTTCATCTTCTCCTTCATTTTCTCTTTCTTCTTCTTCTCTTACTACTTCTCCTTCATCTTCTTCTACTTCCTCTTCCTCTCCTTGTTCTGCTTTTTTTCTTCTTCTTCTCATTGTTCTTCTTCCCCTTCTTCGAATTCTCCTTCGTTTTTCTCTTCTTCTCCTTCTTATTGTTCTTCATCTTCTTCATCGTCTTCTTTTTCCTCTTTCCTCCAACTTCTTCTTCTTCTTCTCCAACTTCTTCTTCTTCTTTTTCTTTTTCTTGTCCTTCTTTTACTTCTTCTAACCCTTCTTCTTCCTGTTCTTCTTCTTCTTCTTCCTATTCTCCTTCTTCTTCTTATATCCCTTCTTCCTCTAACTCTTCTTCTTCTTCTTTCTCTTCTTCAACTTCTTCTTCTTCCTCTTCTTCTTCTTCTTCTTCTTCTTCTTCTTCTATTTCTACTTCTTCTTATTCTTCTTCTTCTTCCACTACTACTTCTTTCTCGTCATCCTCCTCCTTATTTTCTTCTTTTTCTTCTTCTACTTCTTTTTCTTCATCTAGTTCTCCTTCTTCCTCATCTTCTTCTTCTTCTTCTTCTTTTGCTTCTTATCCCCTTCTTCTTCTTCTCTTTCTTTTCCTTTAGTTTCTTCTTAATCCTTTCCTTATTCTTCTTCTCCTTCATCTCCTTCTCCTTCTGTTCTTATTATTATCATTATTATTATTATTTTATCATTATTATTATTATTATTCGACTTCTTCTTCTCGTTCTTCCTCTTCTTCTTCTTCTTCTCTTTCTTCTTCTTCCACTTCTTCTTCTTCTTTTTCTTCTTCTTCTTCTTTTTTCTTCCTGTTATTGTTCTTTTTCTTCTTCTTCTTTTTCTTCTACTTCTTCTTCTTCTTTTTCTTCATCATCTTCTTCTTCTTCTTCTTCTTTTCCCACCCCTTCTTTCTTTCTCGTTCTCTTCCTCCTTCTTTTTCTCCTTCTTCTCCTTCTTCTCTTTCTTCTTCTACTTCTTCTTCCACCTCCTCTTCTTCGTGTTCTTCTTGTTGTTACTCTTCTTCTTTTTTCTTCTTCTTCTTCTAATTTTTCTTCTTCTTCTTCTACTTCTTATTTTTCTTCTTCTTGTTCTTCTTATCTTCTTCTTCTTCTCCTTCTCCTTCTCCTTCTCCTTCTTCGTCTTCTTCTTCTTCTTCTTCTTCAACTTCTACTTCTTCTTCTTCATCTTCTTCCTCCTCCTCCTACTCTTCCTCTTCTTCCTCCTCTACTTCTTCTTTTCTTCTGCTTTTTCTTCCTTCTTCTTCTTCTTCTCCATCCCCTTCTTCTTCTTCTCTTTCTTTTCCTTCTATTTCTTCTCATTCTTCTCCTTCTTCTTCTCCTCCTTCTTCCCCTTCTTCTTCTTGTTCTACTTCTTCTCCTTCTTCTTCTTCTTCTACTACTACTTCTTCTTCTTTTTCTTTTTCATCTTCTTCTATTTCTTCTTCTTCATCATCTTCATCTTCTTCTCCTTCTTCTTCTTCTTTTTCTTCTACTACTACTTCTACTTCTTTTTCTTATTGTTCTTCATCATCATCTACTTCTTCTTCTTGTTTATCTTCTTCTTCCTATTCTTCTTCTTATTCTTGTTCCTCTTCTTCTTCTTTTTTAATTTCTTCTTCTTCTTCTTCTTCAACTTCTACTCTTCTTCTTCCTATTCTTCTTCTTCTTCTTCTTATTCTACTTTTTCTTCTTCTTCTTCTTCTACTTCACCTTCTACTTCTTTCTCTTCTTCTTCTTCTTCTTCTTCATCTCCCTCTTCATCTTCCTCTGCTTCTTCTTGTTCTTATCTTTTTCATCATCTTTTTCTTCAACTTCTTCTCTTTCTTCAACTTCACCATCTTCATGTTCTCTTTCTTCTTGTTCTCTTTCTTCATCTTCTCTTTCTCCTTCTTCTTCTTCTCCTTCCTCTTCCACTCCTTCCACTTTTTCTTCTTCTTCTCCTTGTTCTTCTTCTTTCTTTTCTTCTTCTTCTTCATCTTCTTCTTCTTCTTCTTTGCCTTCTTCTCCATCTTCTTCTCCTTCTTCTTCTTCTTCCTCTAATTCTACTTCTACTTCTTCTCCTTCTTTTCCTTTAGCTTGTTCTTCTTCACATTCTTTTCCTTCAACGTCTCCCCCCACTTCTCCTTCTTCTGTCTCCTTCTTCTACTTCTTCTTCTACTTCTTCTCCTACTTCCTCTTCTTCTTGTTCTTCTTCATACTTTTCTTCTTCTACTTTTTCTTCTTCTTCTTCCTCTTACTCTTCTTCTTCTTCTACTCCTTCTTCTTCCTCTTTTTCTTCTACTACAACTACTTCTTCTTCTTCTCCTTCTTCTTCCTCCTCCTCCCCCCTCCTCCTCTTCCTCTTCTTCTTCTTCTTCTTCTTCTTCTTCTTCTATTACTACTACTACTACTACTACTACTACTACTGCTACTTCTTCATCTTCTCCTTCTTCTTCTTCATCTTCTTCATCTTCTTCTTCTCCTTCTTCTTCTATCCCTTCCTCTCCTTCTTCTCCTTCTTCTTATTCTTCCTCCCCTTCTTCTTGTTCTTGTTCTTCTTCATCATCTTCTTCTTCAACATCACCATCTTCATGTTCTCTTTCTTCTTCTTCTATTACTTCTTCTTCTCCTTCTCCTTCTTCTTCTTTTCCTTCCTCTTCCACTCCTTCTTCCACTTTTTCTTCTTCTTCTCCTTTTTCTTCTTCTCCTTCTAATTCTTCTTCTCCTTCTTCTGCTTTCTCTTCTTCTTATTCTTCATCTTCTTCTTCTTATTATTCGCCTTCTTCTTCATCTTTTTCTTCTTCTTCTTCTTCTTCTTCTTCTTCTACTTCTACTTCTGCTTCTTCTCTTTCTCTTCCTTCCTCTTGTTCTATTTCACATTCTTTTCCTTCAATGTCTCCCCCTACTTCTCCTTCTTCTGTGTCTCCTTCTTCTTCTACTTCTTTTTCTTCTTCATCTTCTCCTTCTTCCTCTTCTTGTTCTTCTTCTTCATACTTTTCCTCTTCTTCTTCTTCTTCTTTCTCTTACTCTTCTTCTTCTACTCCTTCTTTTTCTTCTTCTTTTTCTTCTTCTACTACTACTACTTCTTCTTCTTCTTCTTCTACTTCCTCCTCCTCCTCCCCCTCCTCCTCTTCCTCCTCCTCTTCTTCTTCTTCTTCTTCTTCTTCTTCTTCTTCTACTTTTACTACTTGTACTACTACTACTACTTCTTCTCCTTCTTCTTCTTCATCTTCTTCATCATCATGTTCTTGTTCTTCATCTTTTATTTCTTCTTCTTCTCCTTCTTCTTCTTCTTTTTCTTCTTCTTCCTCTTCTTCTTCTTTTTGCTCATCTTCTTCATCTTCTTCTTCTTCTTCTTTTTCTTCTACTTCATCTTCTTCTTCTTCTTCTTCTTCTTCATCTTCATCTTGCTCCTCCTCCTCTTCATTTTTTCCATCTTCTTCTCCATCTTCTTCTTCTTCTTCATCTTCTTCTTGTTATTATTATTCTTCCTCTTCTTCTTCTTCTACTTCTTCTTCTGTTTCTTCTTCTCCATTTTCTCCTTCGTCTTCTTCTTCTTCTTCATTATCTTCCAACTCTTCTTCTTGTTCCTATTCATCCTCTTCCTCTAATTCTTCTACTTCTTCTTCTTATTCTTCTTTCACTTCTTCATGATCATCTTCTTCTTCTACTTCTACTTCATCTTTTTCTTCTTCTTCTTGTTCTTCTTCTTCCTCTACTTTTTCTTCTCCTTCTTCTTCTTCTTCTTTTTCATCCCTTTCTTCCTTTTCTTCCTCTCCTACTTCTCCTTCTTCTTCTTCATCATCTTCTTGCTCTTCTTCCCTCCTCCTTCCCCTTCTTCTCCTTCTAGTTCTTCACCTTCTTCTACTTCTTCTTCTTCATTTTCAACTTCATCATCTTCTTCATCATCGTCTTCTTCTTATTCTCCTTCTTCTTCTTGTCCTCTTCTTCTTTTCATTCTTCATCTTCTCCTTCCTCTACCTCTCCTTGTTCTTCTTTTTTCCCTCTTGTCCTTGTTCTTCTTCTCTTTCTTATTCTTTTCCATCTCCTTCTTCTTCTTCTTTTTCTTCGTCTTTTATTTCTTCCTCTTCTTCTTCTTCTTTTGCATCTTCTTTTCATTTTCTTCTTCTTCTTCATTTACTACTACTTCTTCTTCTTGTTCGTCTTCCTGTTCTTTTTCCACTTCTTCTCCTTCTCCTTCTTCTTTTTCCTCTTTTCCTTATCCTTCTTCTTCTCATTCTCTTCCTTCTTCTCCTCCCTCTCTTTCTTCTTCTTCTTTTTCTTCTTATTATTATTATTATTATTCTTATTCTTCTTCTTGTTCTTATTCTTCTACTCCTTCCTCTTTAAGTTCTTCATCTTCTTACTCTTCTTCTTCTTCTTATTCTTATTCTTCTTCTTCTTATTCTTACTCTTCTTCCTCTTCTCCTTCTTGTCATTCTCCTTCTTCTTCTTCTTCTTCATCAACTTCCTCTTCTTCTTTTTCTTCTTCCTCTTCTTCTTCTTCTTCTTCTTCTTCTTCTTCCTCTACTTCTTCTTCATCTTCTTCTTCTTCTTGTTCTTCCCCCTCCACCTTGTCCTTTTACTCCTCATCATCATCTTCATCTTCTTCTTCTTCTTCTTTTCCATCCCCTTCTTCTTCTCTTTCTTTTCCTTTTATTTCTTCTCATTCTTTTCCATCTTCTTCTTCTCAATCTTCCCTTTCTTCTTCTTCTTCTTCTTCAACTTCTACTTCTTCTTCTTCTTCTTCTTCTTCTTCTTCGTCTTCTTCTTCTAATTCTACTTTTCTATTTCTTCTTCTCCTTCTTCTCCTTCTTCTTCTTCTTCTTCATTTCTTTCTCTTCTTCTTCTTCTTCTTCTTCTTCTTGTTATTCTTTTTATCCTTCGTCTTCTTCATCTTCTTTATCTTCTTCCTCTTATTATTCGTCTTCTTCTTCCTCTTCTTCTTCTTCTTCATGTTTTTCTCCTTCTTTTTCTTCTTCTTCTTCTTCTTCATCTTCAACTTCTACTCTTCTTCTTTCTCTTCTTCTTCTTCTTCTTCTTATTCTACTTTTTCTTCTTCTACTAGTACTTCATCTTCTACTTCTTCCTCTTCTTCTTCTTCTTCTTCTTCATCTCCCTATTCATCTTCCTCCCCTTCTTCTTGTTCTTGTTCTTCTTCATCATCTTCTTCATCATCTTCTTCTTCAACTTCTTCTCCTTCTTCAACTTCACCATCTTCATGTTCTCTTTCTTCTTCTTCTCTTTCTTCATCTTCTCTTTCTCCTTCTTCTTCTTCTCCTTCCTCTTCCACTCCGTCCTCTTTTTCTTCTTCTTCTCCTTGTTCTTCTCCATCTTCTTCTTTCTTTCGTTCTTCTTCTTCATCTTCTTCTTCTTCTTTGCCTTCTTCTTCATCTTCTTCTCCTTCTTCTTCTTCTTCAATTTCTACTTCTTCTTCTTCTCCTTCTTTTCCTTCTGCTTGTTCTTCTTCACATTCTTTTCCTTCAACGTCTCCCCCCACTTCTCCTTCTTCTACTTCTTCTTTTTCTTCTTCTCCTACTTCCTCTTCTTCTTCTTCTTCTTCATACTTTTCTTCTTCTTCTTCTTCTTCCTCTTACTCTTCTTCTTCTTCTACTCCTTCTTCTTCTTCTTCCTCTTTTTCTTCTACTACTACTACTTCTTCCTCTTCTACTTCTTCCTCCTCCCCCCTCCTCCTCTTCCTCTTCCTATTCTTCTTCTTCTTCTTCTTCTTCTACTTCTACTACTACTACTACTACTACTACTTCTTCATCTTCTCCTTCTTCTTCTTCATCTTCTTCATCTTCTTCTTCTCCTTCTTCTTATTTTTCTTCTTCTTCTTCCCCTTCTTCTCCTTCTTCTCCTTCTTCTTCTTCTTCTTCCTCCCCTTCTTGTTCTGGTTCTTCTTAATCATCTTCTTCATCATCTTGTTCTTCAACTTCTTCTCCTTCTTTAACATCATCAACTTCATGTTCTCTTTCTTCTTCTTCTATTACTTCTTCTTCTCCTTCTCCTTCTTCTTCTTCTCCTTCCTCTTCCACTCCTTCTTCCACTTTTTCTTCTTCTTCTCCTTTTTCTTCTTCTCCTTCTTCTTCTTCTTCTCCTTCTTCTGCTTTCTCTTCTTCTTTTTCATCATCATCTTCTTCTTATTCGCCTTCTTCTTAATCTTCTTTTTCTTCTTCTTCTTCTTCTACTTCTGCTTCTTCTCTTTCTCTTCCTTCTTCTTATTCTTCTTCACATTCTTTTCCTTCAATTTCTCCCTTACTACTCCTTCTGTGCCTCCTTCTTCTTTTACTTCTTTTTCTTCTTCTTATCCTTCTCCTTCTTCCTGTTCTTGTTCTTCTTCATACTTTTCTTCTTCTTCTTCTTCTTCTTCTTCTTCTTCTTTCTCTTACTCTTCTTCTTCTTCAACTCCTTCTTCTTCTTCTTCTTCTTCTTCTTCTACTACTATTACTTCTTCTTCTTCTTCTACTTCTACTTTCTCCTCCTCCTCCCCATCCTCCTCTTCCTCCTCTTCTTCTTCTTCTTCTTCTTCTACTTTTACTACTGCTACTACTACTGCTACTTCTTCTTCTTCTCCTTCTTCTTCTTCTTCTTATATTGCTTCTTCTTCTTCTCCTTCCTCTCCTTCTTCTCCTTCTTCTTCTTCTTCTTCTTCCTCTTCTTCTTCATCTTCTTCGTCTTCTTCTACTTCTTCTTTTTCTTCTACTTCATCTTCTTCTTCTTCTTCTTCTTCTTCTTCCTCTTCTTCTTGCTCCTCCTCCTCTTCATTGTTTCCATCTTCTTCTCCATCTTCTTCTTCTTCATCATCTTCTTCTTCTTGTTGTTATTCTTCCTCTTCTTCTTCTACCACTTCTTCTTCTTTTTCTCCTTCGTCTTCTTTGTCTTCTTCTTCTTCTTCATTATCTTCTAACTCTTCTTCTTGTTCCTATTCATCCTCTTCCTCTACTTCTTCTACTTCTTCTTCTTATTCTTCTTTTACTTCTTCATGATCATCTTCTTCTTCCTTTTGTCCTGGTTCTTCTTCTTCTTCTTCTACTTCTACTTTGTCTTTTTCTCCTTCTTCTTGTTCTTCTTCTTCCTCTACTTCTTCTTCTCCTTCTCTTCTTCTTCTTCTTTTTTTTCATCCCTTTCTTCCTCTTCTTCCTCTCCTAGTTCTCCTTCTTCTTCTTCATCATCTTCTTGCTTTTCTTCCTCCCCTCCTTCTCCTTCTTCTCCTTCTTGTTCTTCATCTTCTTCTACTTCTTCTTCTTCTTCGTCTTCTTCTTCATTTTCAACTTCATCATCTTCTTCATCATCGCCTTCCTCTTATTCTCCTTCCTCATCTTCTCTTTCTTCTTCTTGTCCTACTTCTTCTTTTCATTCTTCATTTTCTCCTTCCTCTACCTCTCCTTCTTCTTTTTTCCCTCTTGTCATTGTTCTCCTTCTTCTACTTCTTCATCTTCTTCTTCTTCTTGTTCTTCTTCTTCTTGTTCTTCTCCTTCTACTTTTTCTCCTTCTTCTTCTTCTTCTTATTCTTCTTCTTCCTCTTCTTATTCTTATTATTCTTCTT
>JAIUJO010001369.1:30000-32500 GCA_023846275.1 Vanilla planifolia
TTACACCACCTTCTCCTCCTGCTCCCCTTCTTCTTCTTCTTTTTCATCTTCTTCTCCTTCTTCTTCTTCTCCTTCATTTTCTTCTTCTTCTTCTTCTTCTTCTTCTTCTTCTTCTTCCTTCCCTTCTTCTTCTTCTTTTACTACATCTTCTTCATCACCTGCTTCTTCTTCTTCTTGTTCATCTTCATCATCTTCATGTTGTCTTTCTTCTTTTACTCCTACTTCCTCTACTCCTTCTTCTCCTTCCTCTTCCACTCCTTCAACTTTTTCTTCACCTTCTCCTTGTTCTTCTTCACCTTCTTATTGTTCTCCTAATTCTTCTTCTTCTTCTTCTTCTTCTTACTCTTCTTTTTCTTACTCTTCTTCTTTTTCTTCCTTTTCTATTTCTTCCTCTACTTCCTCTTCCTCTTCTTCTTCATCTTCATCTTCTTCTTTTATTTCTTCTTCTTATTTTTCTTCATCTCCATCTTCATCTTCTTCTGTCTCTTCTTCTTCCTCTTCTTATTCTTCTTCTTCTTCTTATTCCTCTTCTTCTTCTTCTTCTTCCACTTCTTTTCCTTCTTCTTGTGCTTCCTCTTCTTCTCCTTCTTTTTCCTTCTGCTTTTCTTCTTCACATTCTTTTCCTTCTACTTCCCCTCTTACTTCTCCTTCTTCTCTGTCTCCTTCTTCTTCTATTTCTTTTTCTTCTCCTCCTCCTACTTCCTCTTCTTGTTCTTCTTTTTCACACACATCTTCTTCTTCTTCTTACTCTTCTTCTTCTTCTCCTTTTTCTCCATCTTCTTCTTCTTCTTCTTCTTCTTCTTCTTCTTCTACTATTACTACTACTACTACTTCTTCGTCTTCGTCTTCTTCTTCTTCTCCTTCCTCCACCCCTCCTCCTCCTCCTACTCCACTGCTTCTTGTTCTTCTTGTTCTTAAACTTCACCTCTACAACCACTACTACTACTTCTTCTTCTTCTCCATCTGCTTCTTCTTCTTCTTTTTCTTCTTCTTCTTCTCTTACTTCATCTTCTTAATATTATTATTATTCTTATTCTTCTTCCCTTTCCTCTCCTTCTTTTTCTCCTTCTTCTTCCACTTCTTCTTCTTCTTCCTCTTCTTCTTCTTATTCTTCTATTACTTCATCTTCTTCCTATTCTTTCTTTTCTTTTTCTACTTCTTCTACTTCTTCTTCTCCTTCTTCTTCATCTTCTTCTTTTTCTTCTTCTTCTTCCTCTTCTTCTTCTTGTTCTACTTCTTCTTCTTATTCTTTTTCTTCTTCTTTTCCTTCTTCTTCTTCTTCTTCTTATTCTTCTTCTTATACATCTTTCTCTTCTTCTTCTTCTTCGTCTACTTGTTCATCTTCTTTTTCATCATCTACTTCTTCTTCTGCTTCTTCTTCTTCCTCCTCTGCTTCCTCTTCTTTTTCTTCTTCTTCTTCTTCTACTTCTACTACTTTTTCTTCATCTTCTTCTTCTTGTTCTTCTTCTTTATCCTCTTCTTCTTGTTCTGCTTCTTCTTTTGCTTCATCTTCATCATCATCATCATCATCATCATCATCATCATCTTCTTCTTCTTCTTCTTCTTCTTCTTCTTCTTCTTCCTCTACTTCTTCTTCCTCTTCTTCTTCTTATCCTTCTTTTTTTTTCTTCTTAATCCTATTGATCTTCTTCTTCCTCCTCTTCTTGTTCTTCTTCTTCTTACTGTTCTTCTTCATCTACTTCTTCTTTGTTTTCTTCTTCTTACTCTTCTTCTACTTCCCTATCTTCTCCTTCTACTTCTTCTTTTTCTTCATCTTCATCTTCTTACTCTACTTCTTCTTCTCCATCTTCTCCTTCTTCTTCTTCTTCTTCTTCTTCTTCTTATTCTCCCTCTTCCTCTTCTTTTTCTTCCACTTCTTCTTGTTGTTCTTCTTCTTCTTCTTCATCATAATCTAATTTTTCTACTTCTTCTTCTTCTTCTCCTTTCACTTCTTCCTCCTCTGCCTTCTCCTCATCTTCTTCTCCTGTTTCTTTTTCTTCTTCTTTTTCTTCATCATCATCTTCTTCTTCTTCGCCTTCATCTCTATTCCCTTATTCTTCTTCTCTTCCTTTTCCTTCTATTTTTTTGCTTTCTTCTCCTTCTACTTCTTCTTCTCCTTTTTCATTTTCTTCTTCTTCTTCTTCATCTTCTTCTTCTCGTTCTTCTTCTTATTATTATTATTATTATTATTATTGTTATAGTTATTATTATTATTCTACTTCTTCTTTTACTTATTTTTCTTCTTCTTCTTCTTCTTCTTCTACTTATTCTTCTTCTTTCTCTTCATAATCTTCTTCTTCTTCTACTACTACTACTTCTTCTTCTTCTTCTATCTTTTCATCTTCTTCTGCTTTCTATTCTTCTTCTATTATTACTTCTTTTAGTTCATCTTCTTCCTTTTCTTCTTCTTGCTCTTCCTCTTCTTCTTCTTCTTCTTCTTTTTCATTTGCTTCAACATCATCATCATCATCATCTTCTTCTTCTTCTTATTCTTCTTCCT
>JAIUJO010001369.1:35000-47500 GCA_023846275.1 Vanilla planifolia
TTACTTCTTCTTCTTGTTATTCTTCTACACCTACTTTGTCATTGTCTTCTTTTTCTACTTCTTGTTGTTCTTCTTCTTTTTCTTCTAGTTCTTCACCATCTTCTTCTTGTTCATCTCATTCTACTTTTTCTTTGTCTACTTCATCTTCTTTTTCTTCTTCTATCGCTTCTTTTTATACTTCTTCTTCCTCTTCTTCTTCCTCTCTCTGTTCTTCCTCTACTACTTGTTCTTCTTCTTCTTCTTCTTCTTCTTTTTCTTCTTCATTTTCTTCTTCATCTTATTCTTCTTCTTCTTCTTCTTCTTGTTCATCTCATTCTACTTTTTCTTTGTCTACTTCATCTTCTTTATCTTCTTCTACTTCTTCTTCTTCTATCGCTTCTTTTTATACTTCTTCTTCCTCTTCTTCTTCCTATCTCTCTTCTTTTTCTTCATCATTTTCTTTTTCATCTAATTCTTCCTCTTCATCTTCTTCCTTATCTTCTTCTTCTTCTTCTTCTTGTACTTCTCCTTCTTTATCTTCATCTTTTCATATTCCCTCTCTTTCTCTTCTCCTACTACTTCTTCTTCCTCCTCTTCTTCTCCTTCCTCTTCCTCTCCTTCCTCTTTCATTTCTTTTTCTTTTCCTTGTACATCTTCTCCTTCTTCTTCTTCTTCTTCTTCTTCTTCTCCTTCTTCTTCATCATCTTCTTCTTCTTCCCCGTGTACTTCTTCTCCTTCTTCTTCTTTTTCTTCTTCTCAATCTACATCAACTCATTATACTTTTTCTTCTTCTTCTTTTTCTTCTTCTTCTGCTTCTTCTTGTTGTTGTTGTTGTTCTTCTTCTTCTTCTTTTTTTTCTTCTTTTTCTTCTTCTTTTTCATCCTCTTCTACTTCCTCTTGTACTTCTTCTACTTCTTCTTTTTTTTCGTTATCTTCTTCTTCTTCTTCTTCTTCTTCTTCTTACTCTTCCTCTTCTTCTTCTTCTACTTCTTCTTTTTTGTCCTCTTCTTCTTCTACTTCCACTTCCTCCTCCTCCTCTTCTTCTTGTACATCTTCTTCGTCTTCTTTTTCTTCTTCTTGTCCTCCTCCTCCTTCCCCTTCTTCTTCTTCTCCATCATGTCCTTCTCCTTCTTCTCCTTCTTCCTCTCTTTCTTCTTCTTCTTCTTTTTCTCCTTTTTCTTCTTCTACTTCTTATTTTTTTCTTCATCTTCTTTGTTTTCTTCTTCTTCATTACCTTCTTCTTCATCTTTCTCATCTTCTTTTTCTTCTTTCTCTTCTTCATCCACTTTTTCTTCTTCCTCTTCTTCTTTTTCTTCCTCTTCTTCCTCTTCTTCTTCTTCTTCTTCGTCATCTTGTTCTTCTTCTTCTCCATGTTCTTCTTCATCATCTTCTTCTTCTTCTTCTTCTTCCTCTACCGCTTCTTTTTCTTCATCTTCTTCTTCTTCCTTTTAATCATCTTCTACTTCTTCTTCTTCATCTTCTTGTCCTATCCCTTCCCCTCCTTCTTTTGCTTCCCCTCTTCTTCTTCTTCTCATACTTTTCCTTCCTCTTCTTCTCCTTCTTCTCCTACTTCCCCTTCTTCTTCTTCTTCTTCTTCTTCCTCATCTTCTTCTTCTTCTTCTTACTCTTCCTCTTCTTCTTAATCATCATCTTCTTCTTCTTCTTTTAACTCTTCTTCTTCTTCTCCTTCTTCTCCTTCTCCTCCTCCTCCTCCTTCTACTACTACTACTACTACTTTTCCTTCTTCTTCTTCTTCTACTTCATCTTATTCTTCTTCTTCTTCTTCTTCTTCTTCTTCTTCTTCTTCCGCCACCTTCTCCTCCTCATCTTCTCCTTATTCTTCCTCTTCTTTTTTTTATTATTATTATTATTATTATTCTCCTCTATCCTTTTCTTCTTCTTGTCTTTCTTTACCATCTATTTCTTCAAATTCTTACCACTCTTCGTCTTGTCTTACTTCTTCTTCATCTTGTTCTTCTTCTTCTTCTTCTTCTTCTACATCTTTTTCTTCATCTTCTTCAATTTCAACATCTTCTTCTTCTTCTTCTTCTTCTTCTTCTTCTTCTCTTCTTCTTCTTCTCTTCTTCATCTTCTACTACTGCTACTACTTCTTTTTTGCTTCTTATTCTTCTTCTAGCTCTTTCTCTTCCTCTTCTTCTTCTTCTTCTTCTTCTTCTTCTTTTTATTCTTCTTCTTCATCATCATTTTCTTCTTCTCCTTTATCTTGTTCTACTTTTTTTTCTTCTTCTTCTTCTTCTTTTTCTTCTTCTTCTTCTTCTCCTCCTTCTTCTTCTTCTTATTCTTCTTCTTCTTCATCATCATCGTCTTCTTCTCTTCTTTTTCTTCTTGCTCTTCTTCTTCTTCTTCTTCTTCTTCTACATCTTGTTCTGCTTCTTCTTCTTCTTCTTCTACATCTTCGTCATCTTCTTCTTTATCTTCTTCTTATCCTTGTTCATCATCTTCTTTATCTTCTTCCTTCTCTTCTACATCTTCTTCTACTTCTACTTCTTCTTCTTCTTCTCCTCCTTCCCCTTCTTCTTCTCCTTCTTTTCCTTCCCCTTCTTCTTCTTCTTCTTCTTATTCTTTTCCTTTCTCTTCCTTTCCTTCTTTTCCTTCGTCTCTTTTCTGTTCTTCTTCTTCTATGACTTTTTCTTCCTCTTCTTATTCTTCTTCTTCTTCCTCTTCTTGTTTTTCATCTTGTTACTCTTCTTCTTCTTCCTATTATTTTTCTTCCTCTTCTTCCTCTTCTTCTACTTCGTCTTCTTCTTCTTCTTCTTCTTCTTCTTCTTCTTCTTCTCCTACTGCTGCTTCAACTTCTTCTTCTTCTTCTTGTTCTACTTCCTCCTCTTCTTCCTCTTCTTCTTCTTCTTCTACTTCCTTTTCTTCTTGATCTCTTCTCCTTGTTTTCCATCCACTTTTCTTCTTCAAGTTCTTTTCCATCTTCTTCTCCTTCTGCTTCTTCTTCTTCTTCTACTTCATCATCCTCTTCATGTTCTTCTTCTTCTTACTCTTCTTCTTCTTCTTCTTCCTCTTCTTCAACTACAACTATTACTACTACAACTTCTTCTTCTTCTTCTTCTTCTTCTTGTACTATTACTTACTATTCTTCTACTTCTTCTTCTTCATCTTCTTCTTCTGCTTCTTCTTCATCTTCATCTTCTTCTTCTACTTCTTCTATTTCTCTTTCTTCTTCCAACTCCTCCTTGTGTTCCTCATCTTCTTCTTCTTCTTCATCTTCTTCTTCTTCTTGTTCATCATCATTATCATCTTCTTCTTCTTCTTCTTCTCCTTCTCCTTCCTCTCCATCCCCATCTTCTTCTTCTCTTTCTTTAATTCTATTTCTTCTCATTCTTCTTCTCCTACTTCTTCTCCTTCTTCTCCTTGTTATTGTTGTTCTTCTTCTTCTCCTTCTTCTTGTTCTTTTTCTTCTTGCACTTCTTCTTCATCATCATCGTCTTCTTCAACTTCTTCCTCTTCTTCTTCTTCTTCCTCTTCTTTTTATTCTACATCTTCCTATTCCTCTTCTTCTTATTTTTCTTCTTCTTCTTCTTGCTCTTCTTCTTCTTTTCCTCCTCCTTCTTCTTCTTTTCCTCCTCCTTCTTCTTCCACTTCTTTTTCTCCTTCTTCTTTCTCTTCTTCTTCTCCTTCTTCATCCTCTTCTTCTTACACTTCTTCTTTTTCTTCTTCTTCTTCTTCGTCATCTTCTTCTTATTCTTCCTCTTCTACCACTTCATCATCATCATGTTCTTCTTCTTCTCCTTCTTCTTTTTCCACTTCTTCTTATTCTTCATCTTCTCCTTCCTCATCTTCTTCTTCCTCCTCTTCTGGTTGTTCTTCTTCTTACTGACCTTCTTCTTCTTCTTCTTCTTCTTCTTCTTCCAATTCATCTTCTTCTCGTTCTTCTCGTTCTTCTTCTTCTTCTTCTTGTTCTTCTTCTTCTTAGGCTTCTATTTCTTCTCCTTCTTCTCCTTCTTCTTCTTCTTCTTCTTCTTCTACTTCTTCTTCTTAATCTTCTTCTTCTTTTTCTTCTTCTTCTTTTTCTTCTTCTTCTTATACTTCTACTTCTTCTTCTTTATTTTATTCTTCTTCTTCTTCTTCTACTTCTTCTTCTTCTTCTTCTTCCACTTCTTCTACTCCTTCATCCTCCTCCTTCTCATCTTCAACTTTTTTTTCTTCTTCTTTGTCTTCATCTTCTTCTCCTTCTTCGTCTTCTTCTTCATCTTCTTCTTCTTTTTCATCTTCATCCCATTCTTCTTCTTCTTCTCTTTTGTTTCCTTCTATTTCCTCTCATTCTTTCCTTTCTTTTCTTCTTCTCCATCTTCTCAATCTCTTTCTTCCTCATGCTCTTCTTCTTCTTGTTCCACTTTTTCCTCTTCATTTTATTATTTTTATTTTTATTGCTCTTGTCCTTCTTCTATTACTTTTTCTTCTCCTTCTTCTTCTTCTTCTCTTTCTTCTTCTTCTTCTTTTTCTTCTTCTTCTTCTTCTCCTTCTTCTTCTTTTTCTTCTTCTTTTGTTTCTTCTTCTTCTTCTTCTTCTTCTACTACTTATTTTTCTTCTTTTTCTTCATCACCATCTTCTTCTTCTACTACTACTACTTCTTCTTCTTCTTCTTCTTATTCAACGTCTTCTTTTTGTTCTTTCTATTCTTCTTCTTTCTCTTCCTCTTCTTATTCCTCTTCTTCTTCTTCTACTGCTAGTTCTACTTCTTCTTCTTCGTCGTCTTTTACTTTTTCTTCTTCTTCTTCTTCTCCTTCCCTTTCTTCTTCTTCTTCTTCCCCTTCCCCTTCTTCTTTGCCAACTTTTCTTTGCCCTTCTTCTTCTTCTTCTTCTTTACCTTCTTCTTCTTCTACTCCATCTCCTTCTCCTAATCTTTTTCCTCTTCTTCTTCTTCTTCCTCTCCTTCTTCATCTTCTACTACTACTTCTTTTTCTTCTCCTTCCGCTTCTTCTTCTTCTCTTTCATTTCATTCCCCTTCTTCTTCTTCTCCTCCTTCTTTTCATTCTTCTTCTACCCCTTCTTCACCTTCTTCTTTTTCCTCTTCTTCTTCTTCTTCTTCTTCCTCATCTTCTTGTTCTTCTTTTTCTTACACTTCTTCTTCTTCTCCTTCACCTTCTCCTACTTCTTCTTGTTCTTCTTTTTCTTCTTCTTCCTCTTCTTCTACTTCTTTCTTCTTCTTCTTCTTTTTCTTCTTCTTACTCCTTTTCCTCCTCCTCTTCCTCTCCTTTTTCTTCTCCTTCTTTTTTTCATCTTTTTCTTCTTTGTCTTCTTTTTCTTCTACTTCTTCTTCCCCATCGCCTTCTTCTTCTTCACCTTCTTTTCTTTCTATTTCTTCCCATTCTTCACCTTCTTCTCGCACCCCTTCCTCCAATTCTTCTTCATTACCATACTCTTCTTCTTCTTCTTCATCCTCTTATTCTTCTTCTTCTTATTCCTCCTCCTCCTCTTCTTCTTCTTCTCCTTTTTCTTCTAATTCACCTTGCCCTTCATCTTCTTCTTCTTCTTCTTATTCTACTACTTCTTTTTTCTTCATCTTCTTCTTCTTCTTTTTCAACTTTTTCTTTTCTGTTCATCATTTTCCTATTCTTTTGCTTCTTCTCCTTCCTCCTCTTCTTCATCTTATTCTTCTTCTTCTTCTTCTTCTACTTCTTCTTCTACTACTTTTTCTTCGTCTTCTTCTTCTTCTTCTACTACTTCTTCTACTACTTCTTCTTCTTCTTCTTCCACTTCTTTTACTCCTTCATCCTCGTCTTCCTAATCTTCATCTTTTTTTCTTCTTCTTTATCTTCATCTTCTTCTCCTTCTTCTTCTTCTTGATCTTCTTCTTCTTTTTCATCTCCATCCCATTCTTCTTCTTCTTCTCCTTCGTTTCCTTCTATTTCTTCTCATTCTTTCCTTTCTTCTTCTTCTTCTCCATCTTCTCAATCTCCTTCTTCTTTCTCATCCTCTACTTCTTCTTCTTCCACTTTTTCCTCTTCATTTTATTATTGTTATTTTTATTATTCTTGTCCCCCTTCTACTACTTTTTCTTCCCCTTCTACTTCTTCTTCTTGTTCTCTTTCTTCTTCTTCTTCTTTTTCTTCTTCTTCTTCTTCTCCTTCTTCTTCTTCTTTTTCTTCTTCTTTTATTTCTTCTTCTTCTTCTTCTTCTTCTTCTTATTCTTCTTCTTCTTCAACTTCTTCTTTTTGTTCTTTCTATTCTTGTTCTTTCTCTTCCTCTTCTTATTCCTCTTCTCCATCTTCTTCTTCTTCTACCACTTCTACTTCTACTTCTACTTCTTCTTCTTCTTCGTCTTTTACTTTTTCTTCTTCTTCTTCTCCTTCCCTTTCTTCTTCTCCTTCTTCTTCTCCTTCCCCTTCTTCTTTTCCAACATTTCTTTGCCCTTCTTCTTCTTCTTTTTCTTTACCTTCTTCTTCTTCTACTCCTCCTTCTCCTAATCTTTTTCCTCTTCTTCTTCTTCTTCCTCTCCTTCTTCATCTTCTACGACTACTACTTCTTCTTCTTCTTCTCCTTCCGATTCTTCTTCTTCTCCTTCATTTCATTCCCCTTCTTCTTCTTCTTCTCCTTTTTTTCATTCTTCTTGTACTCCTTCTTCTCCTTCTTCTTTTTCCTCTTCTTCTTCTTTTTCTTCTTCCTCATCTTCTTGTTCTTCTTTTTTCTTACACTTCTTCTTCTTCTCCTTCATCTTCTCGTACTTCTTCTTGTTCTTCTTTTTCTTCTTCTACCTCTTCTTCTTCTTCTTTCTCCTTCTTCTTTTTCTTCTTCTTCCTCCTTTTCCTCCTCTTCCTCTCGTTCTTCTTCTATTTCTTTTTTTCATCTTCTTCTTCTTCGTCTTCTTTTTCTTCTACTTCTTCTTCCCCATCAATTTTTTCTTCTTCACCTTTTTTTCTTTCTATTTCTTACCATTCTTCCCTTTCTTCTCCCACCCCTTCTTCCAATTCTTCTTCATTACCATACTCTTCTTCTTCTTCTTCTTCATCTTATTCTTCTTCTTCTTCTTCTCCTTTTTCTTCTAATTCACCTTGCCCTTCATCTTCTTCTTCTTCTTCTTAGTCAACTACTTCTTCTTCTACTATTTCTTTTTTCTTCATCTTCTTCTTCTTCTTCTTAAACTTTTTCTTTCCTGTTCATCATTTCCTATTCTTTTGCTTCTTCTTCTTCTCCTTCCTCCTCTTCTTCATCTTATTCTTATTCTTCTTCTTCTTCTTCTTCTACATCTTTTTCTTCTTGTTCTTCTTTTTCTTCTTCTTCTACTACTACTTCTTCTTCTTCTTCTTCTTCCACTTCTTCCACTCCTTCATCCTCCTCCTCCTCATCTTCATCTTTTTTTCTTCTTCTTGTCTTCATCTTCTTCTCCTTCTTCTCTTCTTCTTCATCTTCTTCTTTTTCTTCTCAATCCAATTCTTCTTCTCCTTCTTTTTTCCTTCTATTTCTTCTCATTCTTTCCTTTCTTCTTCTTCTTCTCCATATTCTCAATCTCCTTCTTCTTCCTCATGCTCTACTTCTTCTTGTTCCACTTTTTCCTCTTCATTTTATTATTGTTATTTTTATTATGCTTATCCCTCTTCTACTACTTTTTCTTCTCATTCTTCTTCAACTTCTTCTCTTTCTTCTTCTTCTTCTTTTTCTTCTTCTTCTTCTTCTCCTTCTTCTTTTTCTTCTTCTTTTATTTCTTCTTCTTCTTCTTCTTCTTCTTCTTCTACTACTACTACTACTTATTTTTCTTCTTTTTCTTCATCACCATCTTATTTTTCTTCTACAACTTCTTGTTTTTCTTCTTCTTCTTCTTATTCATCTTCTTCTTCAACTTCTTCTTTTTGTTCTTTCTATTCTTCTTCTTTCTCTTCCTCTTCTTATTCCTCTTCTTCATCTTCTGCTTCTTCTACTACTACTTCTACTCCTACTTCTTCTTCTTCTTCATCTTTTATTTTTCTTCTTCTTCTTCTTCTCCTTCCCCTTCTTCTTTGCCAACTTTTCTTTGCCCTTCTTCTACTTCTTCTTTACCTTCTTCTTCTTCTACTCCTTCTCCTTCTCCTAATCTTTTTCCTCCTCTTCTTCTTCTTCCTCTCCTTCTTCATCTTCTACTACTACTACTTCTTCTTCTTCTCCTTCATTTCATTCCCCTTCTTCTTCTTCTTCTTCTCCTTTTTTCATTCTTCTTGTACTCCTTCTTCTCCTTCTTCTTTTTCCTCTTCTTCTTCTTCCTTATCTTCTTGTTCTTCTTTTTTCTTACACTTCTTCTTCTCCTTCATCTTCTCGTACTTCTTCTTGTTCTTCTTTTTCTTCTTCTTCCTCTTCTTCTTCTTCTTTCTTCTTCTTCTTCTTTTTCTTCTTCTTCTTTTTCTTCTTCTTCCTCCTTTTCCTCCTCCTCTTCCTCTCCTTTTTCTTCTCCTTCTTTTTTTCATCTTCTTCTTCTTCGTCTTCTTTTTCTTCTACTTCTTCTTCCTCATCACCTTTTTCTTCTTCACCTTCTTTTCTTTCTATTTCTTCCCATTCTTCACCTTCTTCTCCCACCCCCTCTTCCAATTCTTCTTCATTACCATAGTCTTCTTCTTCTTCATCATCCTCTTATTCTTCTTCTTCTTCTTCCTCCTCCTGTTCTTCTTCTTCTCCTTTTTTTTTTTATTCACCTTGCCCTACATCTTCTTCTTCTTCTTCTTCTTCTTATTCTACTACTTCTTCTTCTACTACTTTTTTCTTCATCATATTCTTCTTCTTTTTCTTTTGCTTTTTCTTCTTCTCATTCCTCCTCTTCTTCATCTTATTCTTCTTCTTCTTCATCATCATCTTCTTCTTCTTCTTCTTCTTTTTCTACTTCTTTTTCTTCTTCTTCTTCTTCTTCTTCTTCTTCTTCTTCTTCTTCTACTACTACTATTTCTTCTTCTTCTTCTTCCACTTCTTCTACTCCTTCATCCTCCTCCTCCTTATCTTCATCTTTGTTTCTTCTTCTTTGTCTTCATCTTCTTCTACTTCTTCTTCTTCTTCATCATCTTCTTCTTTTTCTTCTCCATGCCATTCTTCTTCTTCTTCTCTTTCGGTTCATTCTATTTCTTCTCATTCTTTCCTTTCTTCTTCTTCTTCTCCATCTTCTCAATCTCCTTCTTCTTCCTCATGCTCTACTTCTTCTTGTTCCACTTTTTTCTCTTCATTTTATTATCTTTATATTTAATATTCTTGTCCCACTTCTACTACTTTTTCTTCTCCTTCTTCTTCTTCTTCTTCTCTTTCTTCTTCTTCTTCTTTTTTTCTTCTTCTTCTTCTTCTCCTTCTTCTTCTTCTTTTTCTTCTTCTTTTATTTCTTCTTCTACTTCTTCTTCTTCTTCTACTTATTTTTCTTCTTTTTCTTCATCACCAACTTCTTCTTTTTCTTCTACTTCTTGTTCTTCTTCTTCTTATTATTATTATTCTTCTTCTTCAACTTCTTCTTTTTGTTCTTTCTATTCTTCTTCGTTCTCTTCCTCTTCTTATTCCTCTTCTTCATCTTCTTCTTCTTCTACTACTTCTACTTCTTCTTCTTCGTCGTCTTTTACTTTTTCTTCTTCTTCTTCTTCTCCTTCCCTTTCTTCTTCTTCTTCTCCTCCTTCCCCTTCTTCTTTGCCAACTTTTCTTTGCCCTTCTTCTTCTTCTTCTTCTTTACCTTCTTCTTCTACTCCTCCTTCTCCTAATCTTTTTCCTCTTCTTCTTCTTCCTCTCCTTCTTTAGCTTCTACTGGTACTACTTCTTCTTCTTATCCTTCCGCTTCTTCTTCTTCTACTTCATTTCATTCCCCTTCTTCTTCTTCTTCTCCTTTTTTCATTCTTCTTATACTCCTTCTTTTTCCTCTTCTTCTTCTTCTTCTTCTTCTTCTTCCTTATCTTCTTGTTCTTCTTTTTTCTTACACTTCTTCTTCTTCTCCTTCATTTTCTCCTACTTCTTGTTCTTCTTTTTCTTCTTCTTCCTCTTCTTCTTCTTTCTTCTTCTTCTTCTTTTTCTTCTTCTTCCTCCTTTTCCTCCTCCTCTTCCTCTCCTTCTCCTTCTCCTTCTTTTTTTCATCTTCTTCTTCTTCTTCTTCTTTTTCTTCTACTTCTTCTTCCCCATCACCTTCTTTTCTTTCTATTTCTTCCCATTCTTCACCTTTTTCTCCCACCCCTTCTTCAAATTCTTCTTCATTACCATACTCTTCTTCTTCTTCATCATCCTCTTATTCTTCTTTTTCTTCTTCTCCTTTTTCTTCTAATTCACCTTGCCCTACATCTTCTTCTTCTTCTTTTTTTACTACTTCTTTTTTCTTCATCATCTTCTTCTTCTTTTTCAACTTTTTCTTTCCCATTCATCATTTTTCTATTCGTTTGCTTCTTCTTCTTCTCCTTCCTCCTCTTCTTCATCTTATTCTTCTTCTTCTTCTTCTGCTTCTTCTTCTTCTTCTTCTTCTACTTCTTTTTCTTCTTCTTCTTCTTCTTCTTCTAATCCTCCTCCTCCTCCTTCGCCTTCTTCTTCTTGCTCTTCATCTTCTTCTTCTTTTCCTCCTGCTTCTTCTCCTCCTTCTTATTCTTCCTCTTCTTCTTCTTCTTCTACTTCTTCTTCATCTTCTTCTTCTTTTTCTTCTTCTTCTTCTTCTTCTTTTTCTTATTCCTCTACTTGTCCTTCCCCTTCTTCTACTTTTCCTTCTTCTTCAACTTCTTCTTCTACATCTTCTTCTTCTTGCTCTTTTTCTTCTTCCTCTACTTCTCCATCATGATCATCTTTTTCTTCTTCCTCTACTTCTCCATCCTTGTCATCTTCTTCTTCTTCTTTTCCTTCTTCTTGTTCTTCTTTTTCTTCTAATTTTTCTTCCTCTTCTACTTTTTCTTCTTCTTCTTCTTCGTCTTCTTCTTCTTCTTCCTTTATTTCTTCTTCTTATTCTTATTCTTATTCTGCATCATCTTCTACTTCTTCTTCTTTTCCTTCTTTTTTTTATTCTTCCATTTCTTCTTCTTCTTCTTCTTCTTCATCATCTTGTTCTCTACTTCTTCTTTACCTTCTTTTTCTTCTACATCTTCCTCTTCTTCTTTATCGACCTCTTCTTCTTCTTCCTCTTCACTTATTCTTCTTCTTCTTCTGCTTCTGCTTCTGCTTCTTTTTCTTCTACTTCTACTTCTTCTTCACCTTCCCATCCTTCTTATTCTTCTTTTCTTTCTTCTTATTCTTCTTCTTTTTTCTTCTTCATTTTGTTCCTCTTCTTCTTCTTATTCTTCTTCTTCCTGTGCTTCTTCTTGCTCTTCTTCTACTCCTCCTTCTTCTTCTTCTTCTTCTTCTTCTTCTTCATTTTCTACTTCTTCTTCTTCTTCCACTACTTGTGCTTTTTCTTCTTAATTTTCTTCTTCTCCTCCAACTTCTTCTTCTTCTTCTTCTTCTACTTTGTCTTCCACTTCTTCTACATCTTCTTCTTCTTCTTCTTTCACTTCTTCTTCATCTTATTCTTGTTCAACTTCTTTTTCATCATCATCTTCTTCTTCTCCTCCTTCTTCATCTTCACCTTCTTCATCTTCCCCTTCTTCTTCATCTCCTACTTCTTCTTCTCCTTCCTATTCCTCTCTTTGTTCTTCTTTTTTTCTTCTTCTTCTCCTTGTTGTTCTTTTCCTTCTTCTTCTTCTCCTTCTTCTTCCTCTTCTATTTCTTCTTCTTCATCTTCTTCTTCTATTTCTTTTTCTTCTTCTTCTTCTTTATCATCTCTTTCTTCTTCTTCTTCCTCCTCTACTTCTTCTTCTTCTTCGACTTCTTCTTTTTTCTCTTCTTCTTCTTCTCTTCTTCTTCTGCTTATTCTTCTTCTCCTTCTTCTTCTTCTTCTTCTTCTTCTGCTTATTCTTCTTCTCCTTCATCTTCTTCTTCTTTTAATTCTTCTTCCTCTTCTTCTTTCTTTTCTTCATCTTCTTCTTCTTCTTCTTCTACTACTACTACTTTTTCTTATTCCTTCCCCTCTTCTTCTTCTTCTTCTTCTACTTCTTTCTTGTTGTCTACTTCTTCAACTTATTCTTCTTTGTTTTCCTCTTCTTCTTTGTCTTCTTGCTCCTCTTCTCCCTCTTCTTCGTCTTCTTCTTCTTCTTCATTTTCTTCTTCTCCTTCCTTTTCTCCTTCTTTCTCTTCTTCTTTTTGTTCATCATCATCATCTTCATGACCTTCTTCTTCAACATCTTCTCATTGTTGTTCTTCCACTCCTTCATCGTCTCGTTCATCATCTTCTCCTTCTTTTACTACTTCTTTTTGTCCTTCTTCTTCATCTCCTTCTTCTTCTTCTCTTTCTTCTTCCTCTCCTTCTTCTTTGTCTTCTCCTTCTTCTTCTCCTCCTTCTTGTTATTCTTCTTTTTCTTCTATTTCTTCTACATTTTCTTCTTATAATTCCTATTCATCATCTTCTTCTTCTTCTTCTTC
Organism: Vanilla planifolia; assembly: GCA_023846275.1. Taxonomy (NCBI): domain Eukaryota; kingdom Viridiplantae; phylum Streptophyta; class Magnoliopsida; order Asparagales; family Orchidaceae; genus Vanilla; species Vanilla planifolia. The sequence goes on from JAIUJO010001369.1 coordinate 47,367, forward strand.
TTCTTCTTCTTCTTCTTCTCTTCTTCTTGCTCTTCTTTTTCATCTTCTTCTTTCTCTTCTTCTACTTCTTCTTCTTCCTTATCTTCTTCTCCTTCTTATTATTATTATTATTATTATTATTATTATTATTATTA
>JAIUJO010001369.1:50000-52500 GCA_023846275.1 Vanilla planifolia
CCTTTGCTTCCTTATGTTCACATTCTTCTCCTTCTACTTCTCCTCCTACTTCTCCTTCTTCTTTGTCTCCTACTTCTACTTCTTCTTCTTGTTCCTCTTCTATTTTTTCCTCTTCTTGTTGTTCTTTCTCATACTCTTCTCCTTCTTCTTCTTCCTATTCTTCTTCTTCTTACACTTCTTCTTCTCCTTCTCCTTCTTCTTCTTCTTCTTCTTCTTCTTCTTCTTCTTCTTCTCCTGGTTCTTATTCTTCTTCTACAACTACTACTACTACTTCTTCTTCTTCTTCTTCTTCTTCCTCTTCCTCTCCTCCTCCCCCTCCTCCTACTACTCCTCTTCTTCTTCTTCTTCTCAAACTTCCACTACTACTACTACAACTTCTTCTTCTCCTATTTCTTCTTCTTCTTCTTCATGATCTTCTTCTTTTTTTTCTTCTTCTTTTTCCCCTTCCTCTCCTTCTTCTCCTTCTTCTTCTTCTTCTTCTTCTTCTTCTGCTTATTCTTCCTCTTCTTCATCTTCTTCTTCTTCTTCATCATCTTCTTCTTCATCTTCTTCCTTTTCATCTTTTACTTCTCCTTCTTCTTCTTCTTCCTCCTCCTCCTCCTCCTCTTCCTCTTCTTCCTTTTCATCTTCTTCTCCTACTTCTTCTTCTTCTTCTTCCACTTTTTATTCTTCTTCTTTGTCTTCTTCTTCTTGCCCTTCCTCTTCTTCTTCTTCTTCTTCCATCTTTTGCTTAAACTTCTTCTTCTTCATCAGCGTCATTACATTCTTCTTCTCCTTCTTCCTCTTCTTCATCTTTCTCTTCTTCTTCATCTTCCTCTTCTTCTTGTTGTACTTCTTCCTTTCCTTCTTGTTCTTCTTCTTCTTCCTCCTCCTCTATTTCTTCTTCTACTTCTTCTTTGTCTTATCCTTCTTCTTCTTCTTCCTCTTCTTCTTCTTCTTCTTCTTTTTCTTCTTCTTCTTATTCTTCTTCTTCTTCTTCTTCTTTTTCTTCTTCTTCTCCTTGCTCTTCTTCTTATTCTTGTTTTCCTTCCACTTCTTCTTCTTCATCTTATTCTCTTCCTTCTTCTTTTTCTCCTTCATCTCATTCTTCTCTTTCTTCTTCTTCTTCTTCTACTTCTTCTTTTTCTTCCACTTCTTCTTCTTCTTCCTTCTCTTCTTGTTCTTCTTCTACTTACACTTCTTTTTCTTCTTTTTCTTCTTCTTCTTCTTCTTCTTCTTCTTATTTTTCTTCTTCTTGTTCTTCTTACTCTTCTTTTGCTTCTCTTTCTTCTCGTTCTTCTTCTAAGTCTTCTTCTTCTTCTTCTTCTTCAACTTCTACTTCTTCTTCTTCTTCCTCCTCCTCTTCCTCTTGCTCGTCCTCTTTTTCTTCTTGTTCTTTTCTTCTCTTTCTTCTTCTTCATCATCACCTTCTTCTTCTTCTTCTTCTTCTTCTTCTACATCCACTTCTTCTTCTTCTTTTTATTTTCCTTCTATTTCATCTCATTTCTTCTCCTCTTTCTTCCTCTTCTTCTTCTTGTGCTTTTTCTTCTACTTCTTCTTTTTCTTCTTCTTCCTCTTCTAATTCTTCTTTTTCTACTTCTTCTTCTCCTTCTTCTTCTTCTTCTTCTTCATTTCTTCTTCTTCTTCTTCTTCTTCTTCTTCTTCTTTTTCTTTTTATTCTTCTTCTTCTATTATTTTTCTTGTTATTCTTCTTCTTCTATTACTTCTACTTCATCTTCTTTTTCTTCATCAACTTCTTCTTCTTCTTCTTTATCTTTTTCTTCCTATTCTTCTTCTTCTTCTTCCTCTTCTTCAGCTTCTTCTTCTTCTCCTTCCTCTTCTCTTCATCTTCTTTTTCTTCTTCTTAATCATCATCTTCTTCTTCTTCTTCATCTTTTTCTTCTTCTTTTTCCACTTCTTCTTCTTCTTCTTCCTCTTTTCCTACTTCTTCTTCTACTTCTTCTTCTTCTTCTTCTTCTTCTTCTTCTCCTCCTCCTCCTCCTTCTTGCTCTTCATCTTCTTCTTCTTTTTCTCCTTCTTTGTCTTTTTCATACTCTTCTTCTTCTTCTTCTTCTTACACTTCATCTTCTTCTTCTTCTTCTTCTTCTTCTTCTTCTTCTATTTCTTATTCCTCTTCTTGTCCTTCTCTTCTTCTACTTTTTCTTCTTCTTCTTCATCTTCTTCTTCTTCTTCTTACTCTTTTTCTTCTTCCTCTACTTCGTCTTCTTCTTCTTCTTCTTTGTCTTCTTCATCTTCTTCTTTTCCTTCTTCTTGTTCCTCTTTCTCTTCTAATTTTTCTTTCTCTTCTTTTACTTCTTCTTCTTCTTCTTCTTCATCTTCTTCTTTCTCCTTTATTTCTTCTTCTTATTCTCCATCATCTTCTGTTTCTTCTTCTTCTTTCTCTTCTTTTTTTCTATTCTTCCACTTCTTCTATTTCTTCTTCTTCATCTTGTTCTTCCACTTCTTCTTTTCCTTCTCTTTCATCTACATCTTCCTCTTCTTTATCGCCTCTTCTTCTTCT
>JAIUJO010001369.1:57500-60000 GCA_023846275.1 Vanilla planifolia
TTCTTCCTCTGCTTCATCTTTCTCTTCTTCTTCTCCTTCCTCTTCTTCTTATTGTTCTTCTTCCACTTCTAATTCTTTTGCATCTCCTTGTTCTTATTCTTTTTCTTCTTCTACTACTACTTTTCCTTCTTCTTCATCATCTTCTACTTCTTCCATTCCTTCTTGTTCTTCTTCTACTTCTTATTTTTCTTTGTCTTCTACTTCCTCTTCTTTTCTATCTTCTTCTTTTTCTTCTTCTTCTTCCACTAGTTCTTCTTCTACTTCTTCTTTTTGTCTTATCCTTCTTCTTTTACTTCTTCCTTTTCTTCTACTTCTTCTTCTTCTTGTTCTTCTTTTTCTTCTTCTTCTTATTCTTCTTCTTCTTCTTCTTCTTCTTCTTCTTCTTCTTCTCCTTCCCTTTCTTCTTCCTTTCTTGTTCTCTTCCTTCTTCTTTTTCTCCTTCTTCTCCCTCTTCTCTTTCTTCTTCTTCTTCTTCTTCTTCTTCTTCTTCCTCCTCCTCCTCCTCCTCCTCCTCTTCTTGTTCTTCTTCAACTTACACTTCTTTTTCTTCTTTTTCATCTTCTTTTTCTTCTTCTTCTTCTTCTTCTTCTTGTTCTTCATACTCTTCTTCTGCTTCTCCTTCTTCTCCTTCTTCTTTTTTCTTCTTCTTCTTCTTCTTCTTCAACTTCTTCTTCTTCTACTTCTTCATCTTCTTCTTCTTCTTCTTCCTCCTCCTCCTCCCTTCCTCTTGCTCCTCCTCTTATTCTTCTTGTTCTTTTCTTCTCTTCTTTCTTCATCATCATCATCATCATCATCTTCTTCTTCTACATCCCCTTCTTCTTCTTCTTTTTCTTTTCCTTCTATTTCAACTAATTTCTTCTCCTTCTTCTTCTTCTCCTTCTTCCCCTTCTTCTTCTTCTTCTTCAACTTCTTCTTCTTCTTCTTCTTCAAATTTTAGTTTTTCTACTTCTTCTTCTCCTTCTTCTCCTTCTTCTTCATTTCTTCTTCTTCTTCTTCTTCTTCTTCTTTTCTTTTTCTTCTCCTTCTTCTTGTTGTTATTCTTCTTCTTCTTCTGCTTCTACTTCTTCAACTTCTTTTTCTTCATCAACTTCTTCTTCTTCTTTATCTTCTTCTTCCTATTCTTCTTCTTCTTCTTCTTCCTCTTCTTCTTCTTCATTTTCTTCTTCTTCTTCTTCTTCTTCTTCATCTTCTACTTCTTCTTCTTCTTCTTGTTCTTCTACTTCGTCTTCTTCTTCATCATCTTCTTCTTCTTCATCTTCTACTTCTTCTTCTTCTTCTTGTTCTTCTACTTCGTCTTTTTCTTCATCTTCTTCTTCTACTTCATCTTCTACTTCTTCTTCTTCTTCTTCTTCTTCTTCTTCCTCTTCTTCTTCTTCCCCTTCTTCTTCTTCTTTTTCTTCATCTTCTTCATAATCTGCTTCTTATACTTCTTCTCCTTCTTCATCTTCACCATCTTCATGTTGTCTTTCTTCTTCAACTCCTACTCCGGCTTCTCTGTCTTCTTCTTCTCCTTCCTCTTCCACTCCTTCAACTTTTTCTTCTTCTTCTACTTATTCTTTGTCACCTTCATATTCTTATCCTTATAATCCTCCTTCTCCTTCATCATCATCATCATCTTCTTCTTCTGCTTCTTCTTCTTCTTCTTTTTCTTCTTCTTTTTCTTCCTCTTCTTCCCCTTATTATTCATCATCATCTTCATCTTCTTATTCTATTTCTTCTTCTTCTTCTTCTTCTTCATCTTCATCTTCTTCTGCCTCTTCTTCTTCTTTTTCTACTTGTTCTTCTTGTTCTTCTTGTTCTTCTTATTCTTCTTCTTCTTCTTCTTCTTCTTCCACTTCTTTTCCTTCTTGTACTTCCCCTTCTTCTCCTTCTTTTCCTTCTACTTCTTTTTTTCCACATACTTTCCCTTTTACTTCTCCTCCTACTTCTCCTTCTTCTCTATCTCCTTCTTCTTCTATTTCTTCTTCTCCTTCTTCTCCTTCTTCCTCCTCTTGTTCTTCTTCTTCACACTCTTCTTTTTCTTCTTCTTCTTCTCCTCCTTCTTCATCTTTATCTTCTTACTCTTCTTCTTCTTCTTCTTCTTCTTCTACTAATACTACTACTACAACTACTACTACTACTTCTTCTTATTCAACTTCATCTTCATTACTTCAAGTACTTCTTCTTCTTCTTCTTCTCCATTTGCTTCTTCTTCTTCTTCTTCTTCTTCTTCTTATTCTTCTCCTTCTTCTTCTTCTTCTTATTCTTCTTATTCTTCTTTCCCTTCCTCTCCTTCTTCCCCTTCTTCTTCTTCTTCTTCTTCCACTTCTTCTTTCTTCCTCTTCTTCTTCTTATTCTTGTTCTTCTTCATCATCATCTTCTTCTTCTTCCTCTTATTTTCTACTTCTTCTTCTTCTACTACTTCTACTTCTTCTTCCTCTTCTTCTTCTTCCTCCTCGTCCTCCTCCTCATCTTCTTTTTTCCATCTTCTTCTCCTTCTTCTTCTTCTTCTTATTCTTTT
>JAIUJO010001369.1:70000-72500 GCA_023846275.1 Vanilla planifolia
GATGAAGAAAAAGAAGTAGAAGATGATAATGAAGAAGAAGAAGAAGAAGAGGAAGAAGAAGAAGAAGAACGAGAGGAGGAAGAAGAAGAAGTAGAAGAATTAGAAGAAGAAGTAGTAGAAGAAGAAGAAGAAGAAGAAGAAGAAAATGAATAATAATAATAATAATAATAATAATAAGATGAAGAACAAGGGAGGAAGAAGAAGAAGAAAAAGATGAAGAAGAAAAAAAAGAAGATAAGGAAGGAGAAGAAGAAGAAGAAGAAGAAGAAGAAGAACATGATGATGAAGAAGAAGAAGTAGAAGAAGGACAAGAAGAAGAGGTAGAAGAAGAAGAAAAAGAAGAAGAAGAAGAGGAATATGTCTAAGATGAAGGAGTAAAAGATGATGACCAAGAGGAAGAAAAAGAAGAAGATGAAGAATAAGAAGAGGAGTAGGAAGAAGAAGAAGAAGTAGAAGAAAAAGAAGAAGAAAAAGAAGAAGAACAAGAAGAACAAGAAGGATAAGAAGAAAAAAAAGAAGAAGAAGAGGAAAAGTAGAAGTTGAGGAAGAGGAAAAAAAGAAGACAATGATGAAGAAGAAAAAGAAGGAGAAGAAGAAGATGATAATGATGAAGAAGACAAAGTAGAAGAAGAATAATAAAATTGGGACTAAGTAGAATAACAAGAAGATAAAGAAGATGAAAAAGAAGTAGAAGAAGAAGACGAAGAAGTGGAAAAAAGGAAGAAGTAGAAGAAGAGGAGGAAGAAGAAAACATCAAGCAGAGGAAGAAGAAAGAGAAGTAGAAGAATCATAATAAGATCAGTAAGAAGAATGGGTAGATGAAAGAAGAAGAAGAAGAAGAAGAAGAAGAACGAGAGAAAGAAGAAGAAGAAGAAGAAGAAGAAGAAGTGGAACAAAACTAATAAGGGGAAGAAGTAGAAGAAGAAGAGGAACAAGACTAATAAAGGGGAGAAGAAGAAGAAGAAGAAGAAGAAGAACAAAAAAACCAACAAGGAGAAGAAGAAGAAGGAGAAGAAAGAGAGGAAAAAGAAGAAGAAGAAGAGGAAGAGGGAAAGGAAGAAGAAGACGAAGAAGAAGAAGAGAAGGAAGAAGAAGAGGAAAAAGAAGAACATAAAGAAGGATAAGAAGTTGAAGAAGAAGAAGAACAAGAAGAGAAAGAAGAAGAAGTAGAAGAAAAAGAAGAAGAAGAAAAAGCTAAAGAAGTACAAGAGAAGAAGAAGTGGAAGATGAAGATGAGGGAGAAGAGGAAGAAGAAGGAAAACAAGGAGAAGAAGAAGAAGTTGAGGAAAAAGGCGAAGAACGAAAAGAAGAAAAAGAAGAAGAAGAAGAAGAAGAGGACCAAGAAGAAGAAGACGAAAAAGATGAAAGAAGAAGAAGAAGAAGTGTACGATGAAGAAGAAGAAGAAGAAAAAAAAGAAGAAGAAGAGAAAGAAGAAGGAAAAGTAGAAGAAGAAAAAAGGAGAAGAAGATGAAGAAGAAGAAGAAAAAGCTAATGATGAAGATGATAACGAAGAAGAAGAAGTAGAAGAAGAAGAAGAGCATGATTATGATAATGATGAAGAAGAGGAAGGAAAAGTGGAAGAAGAAGAAGAAAAAGAACAAGAAGAGGATGAGGAAGAAGAAGAAGAAGAGGAAGAAAAAAATGGAGATGAAGTAGATGAATACGAAGAAGAAGAAGAAGAAGGAAAAGAAGAAGAAGATGAAGGGGAGACAGAGGAAGAAGATGATGAAGGGGAGAAAGAAGAAGAAGATGATGAAGGGGAGAAAGAAGAAGAAGAAGAAGAAGAAGATTTAGAAGAAGAAAAGTTTAGAAGAAGAAGAATAATAAGAAGTGGAAAAGGATGAAGAAGAAAAAGAAGAAGAAGAAAAAGAACATGAAGAAGAGGAAGAAGGAAAACTAGTAGAAAAAGAAGAAGAAGAAGAAGAAGAAGGAGAAGAAGAAGAAGAAGAAAAAGAAGAAGAAGAGGAAGAAGATGAAGTAGTAACAGAAGAAGAAAAAGAAGAAGAAGAAGAAGAAGGAGAAGAATAAGGGGAAGAAGGAGGAGAAGAAGAAGAAGAATAATAAGAAAAAGAAGAAGAAAAAGACGAAGAAGAGGAGGAATAAGAAGAAGTAAAAGAAGGGGATGAGGTAGAAGATGTAGAAGAAGAAAATAGATAAGAAGAAGATAAAGAAGAACGATAAGAAGAATAGGAAGAAGAAGAAGAAGAAGAATAAGAAAAAGAAGAAGTAGAAGTAGGAGAAGAAGAAGAAGAAGTGAAAGAAGCAGAGGAAAGAACAAAAGAAGAAGAAGAAAAAGGAAAAGAAGAACAGAAGAAGAAGATAACGATGATGACAAAGAAGAACAAGAAGAATAAGAAGAAGAAGAAGAAGAGGAAGAAGTAGAAGTGAAAGATGAAGAAGAGGAAGAAGAAAATGAAGGAGAAGAAGAGGAAGAAAAAGAAGAAGAAGAAGAAGAAGAAGAAGAGGAAGAAGAAGAGGAAGATGGTGATGATGATTAAG
>JAIUJO010001369.1:77500-92615 GCA_023846275.1 Vanilla planifolia
ATGCTTCTTTTTCTTCTTCTTCTTCCACTTGTCCATCTTTCTCTTGATAATCTTCTTCTTATTCTTCTTCTTCCTCTTCGTTTTCTACTTTTCTTCTTCATCTCCTACTTCTTCTTCCTATTCTTGTTCTTCTTCTTCTCCTTCTTTTTCTTCTTCTTCTTGTTATTCTTCTACACCTACTTTGTCATTGTCTTCTTTTTCTACTTCTCGTTCATCTTCTTCTTTTTCTTCTAGTTCTTCACCATCTTCTTCTTTTTCATCTCATTCTACTTTTTCTTTGACTACTTCATCTTCTTTTTCCTCTTCTGCTTCTTCTTTTTCCTCTTCTACCATTCTTTTTATACTTCTTCTTCCTCTTCTTCTTCCTCTCTCTCTTCTTCCTCTACTACTTCTTGTTCTTGTTCTTCTTCTTCTTCTTCTTTTTCTTCTTCATTTTCTTCTTCATCTTATTCTTTCTCTTCATCTTCTTCTTCTTCTTCTTCTTCTTCTTCTTCATCTCATTCTACTTTTTCTTCGTCTACTTCATCTTCTTTTTCTTCTTCTACTTCTTCTTCTTCTTCTACCGCTTCTTTTTATACTTCTTCTTCCTCTTCTTCTTCTTGTCTCTCTTGTTCTTCTGCTACTTCTTGTTCTTCTTCTTCTTTTTCTTCTTCATCTAATTCTTCCTTTTCATCTTCTTCATCATCATCATCTTCTTCTTCTTCTTCTTCTTCTTCTCCATCTTTATCTTCATCTTTTCATATTCCCTCTCTTTCTCGTCTCCTACTACTTCTTCCTCCTCTTCTTCTCCTTCCTCTTCCTCTCCTTCCTCTTCCCTTTCTCTTTTTCTTTTCCTTGTACATCTTCTCCTTCTTCTTCTTCTTCTTGTTCTTCTTCTCCTTCTTCTTCATCATCTTCTTCTTCTCCATGTACTTCTTCCCCTTCTTCTTCTTTTTCTTCTTCTCAATCTACATCATCTCATTATACTTTTCTTCTTCTTCTTTTTCTTCTTCTTCTTCTGCTTCTTCTTCCTGTTGTTCTTCTTCTTCTTCTTCTTTTTCTTCTTCTTTTTCGTCCTCTTCAACTTCCTCTTGTACTTCTTCTACTTCTTCTACTTATTCGTTATCTTCTTTTTCTTCTTCTTCTTCTTCTTCTTCTTCTTATTCTTCCTCTTCTTCTTCTTCTTTGTCTTCTTCTTCTTTTTCCTCCTCTTCTTCTTCTTCTACTTCCTTTTTGTCCTCTTCTTCTTCTTCTTCCACCTCCTCCTCCTCTTCTTCTTCTACATCTTCTTCGTCTTCTTTTTCTTCTTCTCCTCCTCCTTCCCCTTCTTCTTCTTCTCCATCGTGTCCTTCTCCTTCTTTTGCTTCTTCTCCTTCTTCCCCTCTTTCTTCTTCTTCTTCTTCTTCTTCTCCTTCTTTTTCTTCTTCTACTTCTCCTCCTTTATTTTTTGTTCATCTTCTTTGTTTTCTTCTTCTTCATTACCTTCTTCTTCATCTTCCTCATCTTCTTTTTCTTCTTTCTCTTCTTCTTCCTCTTTTTCTTCTTCCTCCTCTTCTTTTTCTCTCTTTTTCCTCTTCTACTTCTTCTTCGTCATCTTGTTCTTCTTCTTCTCCATGTCCTTCTTCATCTTCTTCTTCTTCTTCTTCCTCTGCCTCTTCTTTTTCTTCATCTTCTTCTTCTTCTTTTTAATCATCTTCTACTTCTTCTTCTTCTTCTTCTTCTTCTTGTCCTATCCCTTCCCTTCCTTTTCCTTTCCCTCTTCTTCTTCTTCTCATACTTTTCCTTCCTCTTCTTCTCCTACTTCCCCTTCTTCTTCTTCTTCTTCTTCTTCTTCCTCATCTTCTTCTTCTTCTTCTTACTCTTCCTCCTCTTCTTAATCATCATCTTCTTCTTCTTCTTTTAACTCTTCTTCTTCTTCTCCTTCTTCTCCTTCTCCTCCTCCTCCTCCTCCTTCTCCTTCTACTACTACTACTACTACTTTTCCTTCTTCTTTTTCTTCTACTTCATCTTCTTCTTCTTCTTCTTCCGCCACCTTCTCCTCCTCATCTTCTTCTTATTCTTCCTCTTCTTCTTTTTCTTATTATTATTATTATTATTATTATTATTATTATTCTCCTCCATCCTTTTCTTCTTCTTGTCTTTCTTTACCATCTATTTCTTCAAATTTTTACCACTCTTCGTCTTGTCTAACTTCTTCATCATCTTCTTCTTCTTCTTCATCTTCTACATCTTTTTCTTCATCATCTTCAATTTCAACATCTTCTTCTTCTTCTTCTTCTTCTTCTTCTTCTTCTTCTCTTCATCTTCTACTACTACTACTTCTTTTTTTCTTCTTATTCTTCTTCTAGCTCTTTCTCTTCCTCTTCTTCTTCTTTTTTCTTCTTCATTTTATTCTTCTTCTTCATCATCATCTTCTTCTTCTCTTTTATCTTTTTCTTCTTTTTTTTTCTTCTTCTTCTTCTTCTTTTTCTTCTTCTTCTCCATCTTCTTCTTCTTCTTCATCATCATCTTCTTCTTCCCTTCTTTTTCTTCTTCCTCTTCTTCTTCTTCTTCTTCTTCTTCTTCTACATCTTGTTCTCCTTCTTCTTCTTCTTCTTCTTCTTCTACATCTTCTTCATCTTCTTCTTTATCTTCTTCTTATCCTTCTTCATCATCTTCTTTATCTTCTTCCTTCTCTTCTACATCTTCTTCTAGTTCTACTTCTTCTTCTTCTTGTTATTATTATTCTTCTTCTTCTCCTCCTTTCCCTTCTTCTTCTCCTTCTTTTCCTTCCCCTTCTTCTTCTTCTTCTTATTCTTTTCCTTTCTCTTCCTTTCCTTCTTTTCCTTCGTCTCCTTTCCGTTCTTCTTCTTCTACTACTTTTTCTTCCTCTTCTTATTCTTCTTCTTCTTCCTCTTCTTGTTTTTCATCTTGTTACTCTTCTTCTTCTTCCTATTATTTTTCTTCCTTTTCTTCCTCTTCTTCTAGTTTGTCTTCTTCTTCTTCTTCTTCTTTTATTGCTGCTTCAACTTCTTCTTCTTCTTCTTGTTCTACTTCCTCCTCTTCTTCCTCTTCTTCTTCTTCTTCTACTTCTTTTTCTTCTTGATCTCTTCTCCTTGTTTTCCATCCACTTTTCTTCTTCATGTTCCTTTCCATCTTCTTCTTCTCCTTCTCCTTCTTCTTCTTCTTCTACTTCATCTTCCTCTTCCTGTTCTTCTTCTTCTTACTCTTCTTCTTCTTCTTCTTCCTCTTCTTACAATACTACTATAACTTCTTCTTCTTCTTCTTCTTCTTCTTGTACTACTACTTACAATTCTTCTTCTTCTTCTTTTTCTTCTTCATCTTCTTCTTTTTCTTCTACCTCTTCTATTTCTCCTTCTTCTTCCAACTCCTCCTTGTCTTCCTCATCTTCTTCTTCTTCATCATCTTCTTCTTCTTCTTCTTCTTCTTCTTCTTCATCATCATCATCGTCATCATCTTCTTCTTCTTCTTCTCCTTCTCCTTCCTCTCCATCCCCATCTTCTTCTTCTCTTTCTTTAATTCTATTTCTTCTCATTCTTCTCCTCCTTCTTCTTCTCCTTCTTCTCCTTGTTGTTGTTCTTGTTGTTCTTCTTCATTTTCTTCTTCTTCTTCTTCCCCTTCTTCTTGTTCTTTTTCTTCTTGCACTTCTTCTTCATCATCATGGTCTTCTTCTACTTCTTCTTCCTCTTCTTCTTCTTCTTCCTTTTCTTTTTATTCCGCATCTTCCTATTCCTCTTCTTCTTAATTTTCTTCTTCTTCTTCTTACCCTTCTTCTTCTTTTCCTCCTTCTTCTTCTTCTACTTCTTTTTCTCCTTCTTCCTTCTCTTCTTCTTTTACTTCTTCTCCTTCTTCATCCTCTTCTTCTTACACTTCTTCTTTTTCTTCTTCTTCTTCTTATTCTTCCTCTTCTACAACTTCATCATCATCATGTTCTTCTTCTTCTCCTCCTTCTTTTTCCACTTCTTCTTATTCTTCATCTTCTCCTTCCTCATCTTCTTCTTCCTCCTCTTCTTGTTCTTTTTCTTCTTACTGACCTTCTTCTTCTTCTTCTACAAATTCATCTTCTTCTCTTTCTTCTCATTCTTCTTCTTCTTCTTCTTCTTCTTCTTATTCTTCTATTTCTTCTCCTTCTTCTCCTTTTTCTTCTTCTTCTTCTTCTTCTTCTTCTTCTTCTTCTTCTACTTCTGCTTCTTAATCTTCTTCTTCTTTTTCTTCTTCTTCTTATGCTTCTACTTCTTCTTCTTTATTTTCTTCTTCTTCTTCTTCTTGTACTTCTTCTTCTTCTTCTTCTTCCACTTCTTCTACTCCTTCATCCTCCTCCTTCTCATCTTCAACTTTTTCTCTTCTTTTTTGTCTTCATCTTCTTCTCCTTCTTCTTCTTTTTCTTCATCTTCTTCTTCTTTTTCTTCTCCATCCCATTCTTCTTCCCTTTTGTTTCCTTCTATTTTTTCTCATTCTTTCCTTTCTTCTTCTTCTTCTTCTCCATCTTCTCAATCTCCTTGTTCTTCCTAATGCTCTACTTCTTCTTGTTCCACTTTTTCCTCTTCATTTTATTATTTTCAATTTTATTGCTCTTGTCCCTCTTCTACTACTTTTTCTTCTCCTTTTTCTTCTCCTTCTTCTCTTTCTTCTTCTTCTTCTTCTTCTTCTTCTCCTTCTTCTCCTTCTTCTTCTTCTTTTTCTTGTTCTTTTATTTCTTCTTCTTCTTCTTCTACTATTTATTTTTCTTCTTTTTCTTCATCACCATGTTCTTCTTCTTCTACTACTACTACTTCTTCTTCTTCTTCTTCTTCTTCTTATTCAACTTCTTCTTTTAGTTCGTTCTATTCTTCTTCTTTCTCTTCCTCTTCTTATTCCTCTTCTTCTTCTCCTTCTTCTACTTCTACTTCTACTTCTGCTTCTTCTTCTTCGTCTTTTACTTTTTCTTCTTCTTCTTCTCCTTCCCTTTCTTCTTCTTCTTCTTCTCCTTCCCCTTCTTCTTTGCCAACTTTTCTTTGCCTTTCTTCTTCTTCTTTTTCTTTACCTTCTTCTTCTTCTACTCCTCCTTCTCCTAATCTTTTTCCTCTTCTTCTTCTTCTTCCTCTCCTTCTTCATCTTCTACTACTATTACTACTACTTCTTCTTCTTCTCCTTCCGCTTCTTCTTCTTCTCTTTCATTTCATTCCCCTTCTTCTTCTTCTTCTCCTTCTTTTCATTCTTCTTCTACTCCTTCTCCTTCTTTTTCCTCTTCTTCTTCTTCTTCCTCATCTACTTGTTCTTCTTTTTTCTTACACTTCTTCTTCTCCTTCACCTTCTCCTACTTCTTCTTCTTGTTTTTCTTTTTCTTCTTCTTCCTCTTCTTCTTCTTCTTTCTTCTTCTTCTTCTTCTTCTTCCTCCTTTTCCTCCTCGTCTTCCTCTCCTTTTTCGTCTCCTTCTTTTTTTCATCTTCTTCTTCTTTGTCTTCTTTTTCTTCCACATCTTCTTCCCCATCACCTTCTTCTTCTTCACCTTCTTTTCTTTCTATTTCTTCCCATTCTTCACCTTCTTCTCCCACCCCTTCTTCCAATTCTTCTTCATTACCATACTCTTCTTCTTCTTCTTATTCCTCTTATTCTTCTTCTTCTTCTTCTTCCTCTTATTCTTCTTCTTCTTCTTCCTCCTCCTCTTCTTCTTCTTCTCCTTTTTCTTCTGATTCACCTTGCCCTTCATCTTCTTCTTCTTCTTCTTAGTCTACTACTTCTTCTTCTACTATTTCTTTTTTCTTTATCTTCTTCTTCTTCTTCAACTTTTTCTTTCCTGATCATCATTTTCTTATTCTTTTGCTTCTTCTTCTTCTCCTTCCTCCTCTTCTTCATCTTATTCTTCTTCTTCATCTTCTTCTACTTCTTTTTCTTCTTCTTCTTCTTCTTCTTCTTCTTCTACTACTACTTCTTCTTCTTCTTCACTTCTTCTACTCCTTCATCCTCCTCCTAATCTTCATCTTTTTTTCTTCTTCTTTGTCTTCATCTTCTTCTCCTTCTTCTTCTTCTTCTTCATCTTCTTCTTCTTTTTCATCTCCATCCCATTCTTCTTCTTCTCTTTCGTTTCCTTCTATTTCTTCACATTCTTTCCTTTCTTCTTCTTCTTCTCCATCTTCTCAATCTCCTTCTTCTTCCTCATGCTCTACTTCTTCTTGTTCCACTTTTTCTTCTTCATTTTAATATTGTTATTTTTATTATTCTTGTCCATCTTCTACTACTTTTTCTTCTCCTTCTTCTTCTTCTTCTTCTTCTTTTTCTTCTTCTTCTTCTTTTTCTACTTCTTCTTCTTCTCCTTCTTCTTCTTTTTCTTCTTCTTTTATTTCTTCTTCTTTTTCTTCTTCTTCTACTAATTATTTTTCTTCTTTTTCTTCATCACCATCTTCTTCTTTTTCTTCTACTACTTCTTCCTCTTCTTCTTCATCTTATTCTTCTTCTTCTTCAACTTCTTCTATTTGTTCTTTCTATTCTTCTTCTTTCTCTTCCTCTTCTTATTCCTCTTCTTCATCTTCTTCTTCCTCTACTACCTCTACTTCTACTTCTACTTCTTATTCTTCTTCGTCTTTTACTTTTTCTTCTTCTTCTCCTTCCCTTTCTTCTTCTTCTTCTTCTTCTCTTTCCCCTTCTTCTTTGCCAACTTTTCTTTGCTCTTCTTCTTCTTCTTCTTCTTCTTCTTTTTTACCTTCTTCTTCTACTCCTTTTTCTCCTTCTCCTAATCTTTTTCCTCTTCTTCTTCTTCTTCCTCTCCTTCTTCATCTTCTATTACTATTACTTCTTCTTCTTCTTCTCCTTCTACTTCTTCTTCTCCTCCATCATTTCATTCCCCTTCTTCTTCTTCTTCTCCTTTTTTCATTCTTCTTGTACTCCTTCTCCTTCTTCTTTTTCCTCTTCTTCTTCTTCTTTTATTGCTGCTTCAACTTCTTCTTCTTCTTCTTGTTCTACTTCCTCCTCTTCTTCCTCTTCTTCTTCTTCTTCTACTTCTTTTTCTTCTTGATCTCTTCTCCATGTTTTCCATCCACTTTTCTTCTTCATGTTCTTTTCCATCTTCTTCTTCTCCTTCTTCTTCTTCTTCTTCTTCTACTTCATCTTCCTCTTCTTGTTCTTCTTCTTCTTACTCTTCTTCTTCTTCTTCTTCCTCTTCTTACAATACTACTATAACTTCTTCTTCTTCTTCTTCTTCTTCTTGTACTACTACTTACAATTCTTCTTCTTCTTCTTCTTCATCTTCTTCTTCTTTTTCTTCTTCATCTTCTTCTTTTTCTTCTACCTCTTCTATTTCTCCTTCTTCTTCCAACTCCTCCTTGTCTTCCTCATCTTCTTCTTCTTCTTCATCTTCTTCTTCTTCTTCTTCTTCTTCTTCTTCTTCATCATCATCATCGTCATCATCTTCTTCTACTTCTTCTCCTTCTCCTTCCTCTCCATCCCCATCTTCTTCTTCTCTTTCTTTAATTCTATTTCTTCTCATTCTTCTCCTCCTTCTTCTTCTCCTTCTTCTCCTTGTTGTTGTTCTTTTTGTTCTTCTTCATTTTCTTCTTCTTCTTCTTCCCCTTCTTCTTGTTCTTTTTCTTCTTGCACTTCTTCTTCATCATCATGGTCTTCTTCTACTTCTTCTTCCTCTTCTTCTTCTTCTTCCTCTTCTTTTTATTCCACATCTTCCTATTCCTCTTCTTCTTAATTTTCTTCTTCTTCTTCTTACCCTTCTTCTTCTTTTCCTCCTTCTTCTTCTTCTTCTTCTTTTTCTCCTTCTTCCTTCTCTTCTTCTTTTACTTCTTCTCCTTCTTCATCCTCTTCTTCTTACACTTCTTCTTTTTCTTCTTCTTCTTCTTCTTCATCTTCTTCTTATTCTTCCTCTTCCACCACTTCATCATCATCATGTTCTTCTTCTTCTCCTCCTTCTTTTTCCACTTCTTCTTATTCTTCATCTTCTCCTTCCTCATCTTCTTCTTCCTCCTCTTCTTGTTCTTTTTCTTCTTACTGACCTTCTTCTTCTTCTTCTACAAATTCATCTTCTTCTCTTTCTTCTCATTCTTCTTCTTCTTCTTCTTCTTCTTATTCTTCTATTTCTTCTCCTTCTTCTCCTTTTTCTTCTTCTTCTTCTTCTTCTTCTTCTTCTTCTTCTACTTCTGCTTCTTAATCTTCTTCTTCTTTTTCTTCTTCTTCTTATGCTTCTACTTCTTCTTTATTTTCTTCTTCTTCTTCTTCTTATACTTCTTCTTCTTCTTCTTCTTCTTCTTCTTCCACTTCTTCTACTCCTTCATCCTCCTCCTTCTCATCTTCAACTTTTTCTCTTCTTCTTTGTCTTCATCTTCTTCTCCTTCTTCTTCTTCTTCTTCATCTTCTTCTTCTTTTTCTTCTAGATCCCATTCTTCTTCCCTTTTGTTTCCTTCTATTTCTTCTCATTCTTTCCTTTCTTCTTCTTCTTCTTCTCCATCTTCTCAATCTCCTTGTTCTTCCTAATGCTCTACTTCTTCTTGTTCCACTTTTTTCTCTTCATTTTATTATTTTCAATTTTATTGCTCTTGTCCCTCTTCTACTACTTTTTCTTCTCCTTCTTCTTCTCCTTCTTCTCTTTCTTCTTCTTCTTCTTCTTCTTCTTCTCCTTCTTCTCCTTCTTCTTCTTCTTCTTCTTGTTCTTTTATTTCTTCTTCATCTTCTTCTACTATTTATTTTTCTTCTTTTTCTTCATCACCATGTTCTTCTTCTTCTACTACTACTACTACTTCTTCTTCTTCTTCTTATTCAACTTCTTCTTTTTGTTCGTTCTATTCTTCTTCTTTCTCTTCCTCTTCTTATTCCTCTCTTCTTCTCCTTCTTCTACTTCTACTTCTACTTCTGCTTCTTCTTCTTCGTCTTTTACTTTTTCTTCTTCTTCTTCTCCTTCCCTTTCTTCTTCTTCTTCTTCTCCTTCTCCTTCTTCTTTGCCAACTTTTCTTTGCCTTTCTTCTTCTTCTTTTTCTTTACCTTCTTCTTCTTCTACTCCTCCTCTCCTAATCTTTTTCTCTTCTTCTTCTTCTTCCTCTCCTTCTTCATCTTCTACTACTATTACTACTACTTCTTCTTCTTCTCCTTCCGCTTCTTCTTCTTCTCTTTCATTTCATTCCCCTTCTTCTTCTTCTTCTCCTTCTTTTCATTCTTCTTCTACTCCTTCTCCTTCTTCTTTTTCCTCTTCTTCTTCTTCTTCCTCATCTACTTGTTCTTCTTTTTTCTTACACTTCTTCTTCTCCTTCACCTTCTCCTACTTCTTCTTCTTGTTTTTCTTTTTCTTCTTCTTCCTCTTCTTCTTCTTTCTTCTTCTTCTTCTTCTTCTTCCTCCTTTTCCTCCTCGTCTTCCTCTCCTTTTTCGTCTCCTTCTTTTTTTCATCTTCTTCTTCTTTGTCTTCTTTTTCTTCTACTTCTTCTTCCCCATCACCTTCTTCTTCTTCACCTTTTTTTCTTTCTATTTCTTCCCATTCTTCACCTTCTTCTCCCACCCCTTCTTCCAATTCTTCTTCATTACCATACTCTTCTTCTTCTTCTTCTTCCTCTTATTCTTCTTCTTCTTCTTCTTCCCCTTATTCTTCTTCTTCTTCTTCCTCCTCCTCTTCTTCTTCTTCTCTTTTTTCTTCTGATTCACCTTGCCCTTCATCTTCTTCTTCTTCTTCTTAGTCTACTACTTCTTCTTCTACTATTTCTTTTTTCTTCATCTTCTTCTTCTTCTTCTTCAACTTTTTCTTTCCTGATCATCATTTTCTTATTCTTTTGCTTCTTCTTCTTCTCCTTCCTCCTCTTCTTCATCTTATTCTTCTTCTTCTTCTTCTTCTTCTACTTCTTTTTCTTCTTCTTCTTCTTCTTCTTCTTCTACTACTACTTCTTCTTCTTCTTTCACTTCTTCTACTCCTTCATCCTCCTCCTCCTAATCTTCATCTTTTTTTCTTCTTCTTTGTCTTCATCTTCTTCTCCTTCTTCTTCTTCTTCTTCATCTTCTTCTTCTTTTTCATCTCCATCCCATTCTTCTTCTTCTTCTCTTTCGTTTCCTTCTATTTCTTCACATTCTTTCCTTTCTTCTTCTTCTTCTCCATCTTCTCAATCTCCTTCTTCTTCCTCATGCTCTACTTCTTCTTGTTCCACTTTTTCTTCTTCATTTTAATATTGTTATTTTTATTATTCTTGTCCATCTTCTACTACTTTTTCTTCTCCTTCTTCTTCTTCTTCTTCTTCTTTTTCTTCTTCTTCTTCTTTTTCTACTTCTTCTTCTTCTCCTTCTTCTTCTTTTTCTTCTTCTTTTATTTCTTCTTCTTTTTCTTCTTCCTCTACTAATTATTTTTCTTCTTTTTCTTCATCACCATCTTCTTCTTTTTCTTCTACTACTTCTTCCTCTTCTTCTTCATCTTATTCTTCTTCTTCTTCAACTTCTTCTATTTGTTCTTTCTATTCTTCTTCTTTCTCTTCCTCTTCTTATTCCTCTTCTTCATCTTCTTCTTCCTCTACTACCTCTACTTCTACTTCTACTTCTTATTCTTCTTCGTCTTTTACTTTTTCTTCTTCTTCTCCTTCCCTTTCTTCTTCTTCTTCTTCTTCTCTTTCCCCTTCTTCTTTGCCAACTTTTCTTTGCTCTTCTTCTTCTTCTTCTTCTTCTTTTTTACCTTCTTCTTCTACTCCTTTTTCTCCTTCTCCTAATCTTTTTCCTCTTCTTCTTCTTCTTCCTCTCCTTCTTCATCTTGTATTACTACTACTTCTTCTTCTTCTTCTCCTTCTACTTCTTCTTCCCCTCCATCATTTCATTCCCCTTCTTCTTCTTCTTCTCCTTTTTTCATTCTTCTTGTATTCCTTCTCCTTCTTCTTTTTCCTCTTCTTCTTCTTCTTCTTCTTCTTCTTCTTCTTCTTCTTTTATTGCTGCTTCAACTTCTTCTTCTTCTTCTTGTTCTTCTTCCTCCTCTTCTTCCTCTTCTTCTTCTTCTTCTACTTCTTTTTCTTCTTGATCTCTTCTCCTTGTTTTCCATCCACTTTTCTTCTTCATGTTCTTTTCCATCTTCTTCTTCTCCTTCTCCTTCTTCTTCTTCTTCTACTTCATCTTCCTCTTCTTGTTCTTCTTCTTCTTACTCTTCTTCTTCTTCTTCTTCCTCTTCTTACAATACTACTATAACTTCTTCTTCTTCTTCTTCTTCTTCTTGTACTACTACTTACAATTCTTCTTCTTCTTCTTCTTCATCTTCTTCTTCTTTTTCTTCTTCATCTTCTTCTTTTTCTTCTACCTCTTCTATTTCTCCTTCTTCTTCCAACTCCTCCTTGTCTTCCTCATCTTCTTCTTCTTCTTCATCTTCTTCTTCTTCTTCTTCTTCTTCTTCTTCTTCTTCATCATCATCGTCATCATCTTCTTCTTCTTCTTCTCCTTCTCCTTCCTCTCCATCCCCATCTTCTTCTTCTCTTTCTTTAATTCTATTTCTTCTCATTCTTCTCCTCCTTCTTCTTCTCCTTCTTCTCCTTGTTGTTGTTCTTTTTGTTCTTCTTCATTTTCTTCTTCTTCTTCTTCCCCTTCTTCTTGTTCTTTTTCTTCTTGCACTTCTTCTTCATCATCATGGTCTTCTTCTACTTCTTCTTCCTCTTCTTCTTCTTCCTCCTCTTCTTTTTATTCCGCATCTTCCTATTCCTCTTCTTCTTAATTTTCTTCTTCTTCTTCTTACCCTTCTTCTTCTTTTCCTCCTTCTTCTTCTTCTTCTTCTTTTTCTCCTTCTTCCTTCTCTTCTTCTTTTACTTCTTCTCCTTCTTCATCCTCTTCTTCTTACACTTCTTCTTTTTCTTCTTCTTCTTCTTCGTCATCTTCTTCTTATTCTTCCTCTTCTACCACTTCATCATCATCATGTTCTTCTTCTTCTCCTCCTTCTTTTTCCACTTCTTCTTATTCTTCATCTTCTCCTTCCTCATCTTCTTCTTCCTCCTCTTCTTGTTCTTTTTCTTCTTACTGACCTTCTTCTTCTTCTTCTACAAATTCATCTTCTTCTCTTTCTTCTCATTCTTCTTCTTCTTCTTCTTCTTCTTCTTCTTCTTATTCTTCTATTTCTTCTCCTTCTTCTCCTTTTTCTTCTTCTTCTTCTTCTTCTTCTTCTTCTTCTTCTTTTTATTCTTCTTCTTATGCTTCTACTTCTTCTTTATTTTCTTCTTCTTCTTCTTCTTCTTCTTCTTCTTCCACTTCTTCTACTCCTTCATCCTCCACCTTCTCATCTTCAACTTTTTCTCTTCTTCTTTGTCTTCATCTTCTTCTCCTTCTTCTTCTTCTTCTTCATCTTCTTCTTTTTCTTCTCCATCCCATTCTTCTTCCCTTTTGTTTCCTTCTATTTCTTCTCATTCTTTCCTTTCTTCTTCTTCTTCTTCTCCATCTTCTCAATCTCCTTGTTCTTCCTAATGCTCTACTTCTTCTTGTTCCACTTTTTCCTCTTCATTTTATTATTTTCAATTTTATTGCTCTTGTCCCTCTTCTACTACTTTTTCTTCTCCTTCTTCTTCTCCTTCTTCTCTTTCTTCTTCTTCTTCTTCTTCTTCTTCTTCTCCTTCTTCTCCTTCTTCTTCTTCTTTTTCTTGTTCTTTTATTTCTTCTTCTTCTTCTTCTACTATTTATTTTTCTTCTTTTTCTTCATCACCATGTTCTTCTTCTTCTACTACTACTACTTCTTCTTCTTCTTCTTCTTCTTCTTATTCAACTTCTTCTTTTAGTTCGTTCTATTCTTCTTCTTTCTCTTCCTCTTCTTATTCCTCTTCTTCTTCTCCTTCTTCTACTTCTACTTCTACTTCTGCTTCTTCTTCTTCGTCTTTTACTTTTTCTTCTTCTTCTTCTCCTTCCCTTTCTTCTTCTTCTTCTTCTCCTTCCCCTTCTTCTTTGCCAACTTTTCTTTGCCTTTCTTCTTCTTCTCATACTTTTCCTTCCTCTTCTTCTCCTACTTCCCCTTCTTCTTCTTCTTCTTCTTCTTCTTCTTCATCTTCTTCTTCTTCTTCTTACTCTTCCTCCTCTTCTTAATCATCATCTTTTTCTTCTTCTTTTAACTCTTCTTCTTCTTCTCCTTCTTCTCCTTCTCGTCCTCCTCCTCCTCCTTCTCCTTCTACTACTACTACTACTACTTTTCCTTCTTCTTTTTCTTCTACTTCATCTTCTTCTTCTTCTTCTTCTGCCACCTTCTCCTCCTCATCTTCTTCTTATTCTTCCTCTTCTTCTTTTTCTTATTATTATTATTATTATTATTATTCTCCTCCATCCTTTTCTTCTTCTTGTCTTTCTTTACCATCTATTTCTTCAAATTTTTACCACTCTTCGTCTTGTCTAACTTCTTCATCATCTTCTTCTTCTTCTTCTTCTTCTACATCTTTTTCTTCATCATCTTCAATTTCAACATCTTCTTCTTCTTCTTCTTCTTCTTCTTCTTCTTCTCTTCATCTTCTACTACTACTACTTCTTTTTTTCTTCTCATTCTTCTTCTCCTTCTTCTTCTCCTTCTTCTCCTTGTTGTTGTTCTTGTTGTTCTTCTTCATTTTCTTCTTCTTCTTCTTCCCCTTCTTCTTGTTCTTTTTCTTCTTGCACTTCTTCTTCATCATCATGGTCTTCTTCTACTTCTTCTTCCTCTTCTTCTTCTTCTTCCTCTTCTTTTTATTCCGCATCTTCCTATTCCTCTTATTCTTAATTTTCTTCTTCTTCTTCTTACCCTTCTTCTTCTTTTCCTCCTTCTTCTTCTACTTCTTTTTCTCCTTCTTCCTTCTCTTCTTTTTTTACTTCTTCTCCTTCTTCATCCTCTTCTTCTTACACTTCTTCTTTTTCTTCTTCTTCTTCTTCGTCATCTTCTTCTTATTCTTCCTCTTCTACCACTTCATCATCATCATGTTCTTCTTCTTCTCCTCCTTCTTTTTCCACTTCTTCTTATTCTTCATCTTCTCCTTCCTCATCTTCTTCTTCCTCCTCTTCTTGTTCTTTTTCTTCTTACTGACCTTCTTCTTCTTCTTCTACAAATTCATCTTCTTCTCTTTCTTCTCATTCTTCTTCTTCTTCTTCTTCTTCTTCTTCTTCTTATTCTTCTATTTCTTCTCCTTCTTCTCCTTTTTCTTCTTCTTCTTCTTCTTCTTCTTCTTCTTCTTCTACTTCTGCTTCTTAATCTTCTTCTTCTTTTTCTTCTTCTTCTTATGCTTCTACTTCTTCTTCTTTATTTTCTTCTTCTTCTTCTTCTTGTACTTCTTCTTCTTCTTCTTCTTCTTCTTCCACTTCTTCTACTCCTTCATCCTCCTCCTTCTCATCTTCAACTTTTTCTCTTCTTCTTTGTCTTCATCTTCTTCTCCTTCTTCTTCTTCTTCTTCATCTTCTTCTTCTTTTTCTTCTAGATCCCATTCTTCTTCCCTTTTGTTTCCTTCTATTTCTTCTCATTCTTTCCTTTCTTCTTCTTCTTCTTCTCCATCTTCTCAATCTCCTTGTTCTTCCTAATGCTCTACTTCTTCTTGTTCGACTTTTTCCTCTTCATTTTATTATTTTCAATTTTATTGCTCTTGTCCCTCTTCTACTACTTTTTCTTCTCCTTCTTCTTCTCCTTCTTCTCTTTCTTCCTCTTCTTCTTCTTCTTCTTCTTCTCCTTCTTCTCCTTCTTCTTCTTCTTTTTCTTGTTCTTTTATTTCTGCTTCTTCTTCTTCTAGTATTTATTTTTCTTCTTTTTCTTCATCACCATGTTCTTCTTCTTCTACTACTACTACTACTTCTTCTTCTTCTTCTTATTCAACTTCTTCTTTTTGTTCGTTCTATTCTTCTTCTTTCTCTTCCTCTTCTTATTCCTCTTCTTCTTCTCCTTCTTCTACTTCTACTTCTACTTCTGCTTCTTCTTCTTCGTCTTTTACTTTTTCTTCTTCTTCTTCTCCTTCCCTTTCTTCTTCTTCTTCTTCTCCTTCCCCTTCTTCTTTGCCAACTTTTCTTTGCCTTTCTTCTTCTTCTTTTTCTTTACCTTCTTCTTCTTCTACTCCTCCTTCTCCTAATCTTTTTCCTCTTCTTCTTCTTCTTCCTCTCCTTCTTCATCTTCTACTACTATTACTACTACTTCTTCTTCTTCTCCTTCCGCTTCTTCTTCTTCTCTTTCATTTCATTCCCCTTCTTCTTCTTCTTCTCCTTCTTTTCATTCTTCTTCTACACCTTCTCCTTCTT
>JAIUJO010001925.1:0-2500 GCA_023846275.1 Vanilla planifolia
TTTTGTTTCTTCTTCTTCTTTTTCATCATCTTGTTCTTCTTCGCCTTCTTCTTCTTCGTCTTCTCCTACATCATGTTCTTGTCCTTGTTCTTCTTCTTCTTCTTCTTCTTCTTCCACGTCTTCTTCTGCGTTTTCTTCTCCATCTTCCTCTTCTTCTCCTTCATCATTTTCTTCTTCTTCTTTTTCTTCTTCTTCTTGTTCTTCTTCTTATTTTTCTTGTTCTTCTGCTTCTTCTTCCTCTTCTTTATCTTCTTCTTCATCTTCCTCTTCTTCTTTTTGTTCTTCTTCATCATCATCTTCTTCTTCTTCTTAGTCTTATTCTTCTTCTTAATCGTCGTCATCATCATCATCATCATCTTCTTCTTCTTCTTCTTCTTTTTCCTATTCTACTTCTTCTCTTACTTCTTCAGCTTCTACTTTTTCTTCTTCTTCTTCTTCTCCATCTTCTTCTTCTAATACTTCTTCTTCTTCCACATCTTCTTCTTCTTCTTTTACTTCTACTACATCTTCTTCTTGTTCTTCTTCTTCATTTTCTTCTTCTTCTACTTCTTCTTCTTCTTCTACTTCTCCTTCTTCTTCTTCTACTTCTTCTTCTTCTCTTCTTCTCCTTCATCATCACCTTCTTCTTCTTCTTCTCTTACTTTCTCCTCTTCTTCTTCTTCTTCTTCTTCATCATCTTCTCTTCTTCTTATACTTATTTTTCTTGTACTTCTTCTTCTTCTTCTTTTACTTCTTCTAACTCTTCCTTTTCTTCTTCTTATTCCTCTTCTTTTTCTACTTCTTCTTGATCAGCATCTTCTTCTTCTTCTACTCCTTCATCTTCATCTTCTTCTTATTCTTCTTTTTCATCATCTTCTTCTTCTTTTTCTTCTTCTTCATCTTCTTTTTCTTCCTCTCCTTCTTCTTCCTTTTTTACTTCTTCTGCTTCTTATGTCCTTCTTCTTCTTATTCATCTTCTTCTACTTCTTTTTCCTTTTCTTCTATTTCTTATTCTTCTTCTTCCTATTCATCTTCTTCTTCTTCTCCTTCCCCTTCACCTTCTTCTTCTCTTTCCCCTTCTTATTCTTCAACTTTTTCATCTTCTTCTTCTTCTTCTTCTTCTTCTTTTCCTTCTTCTTCTTATTCTTCTTCTTCTTTATCTTCTTCTTCTCTTTGCTCCTGTTCTTCTAATTCTACTTCGCTTTCTTCTTCTTCTTCTCCTACTTCTTCTTCTTCTTCTTCTTCTTCTTCTTCTTCTTTCTCTTCTACTGCTTCTTCTCCTTTGTCTCCTTCTTCTTCTTCTCCTTCTCCTTCGTCTCCTTCTTCTTCTTCTTCTTCTTCTTCTTCTTCAGCTTCTTCTTCTTCATATCTTCTCCTTCTTCTTTTTCTTCGTCTTCTTCTTTGTTCTTCTTCTTCTTCTTCTTCTTCTCCTCCTCCTTCTCTTTCTTCTTCTTCTTCTTCTTCTCTTCCTCGTTCTCCTTCTCCTTCTTCTTCTCCTTCTTCTTCTTCTTCTTCTTCCTCTTCTTCTTCTTCTTCTCCATCTCCTTCTTCTTCTTCTACTTCTTCTTCTTCTTCTTCTCACATTCTTCTTCTTCTTCTTCCCCTTCTTCTCCTTCTTCTTCTCTCTCTTCTTCTTTTTCTTCTTCTTCTTCTTCTCCTCTTTCTCCTTCTCCTTCTTCTTCTCCATCTCCTTCTTCTTCTCTTCCTTCTTCTTCTTCTTCTCCTAATTCTTCTTCTCCTTCATCTTCTTCTTCTTCTCTACTTTCTTCTTCTTCTCCTTCTTCTCCTCCTTCTTCTCCTTCTACTTCTTCTTCTCATCCTTTTACTCCCCCTTCTTTGCCTTCTCTTTCTTCTTCTCCTTCTTCTTCTCCTTCTTCTTCCCCTTCTTCTTCTCCTTCTTCTCCTTCTCTTCTTCTTCCTCTTCCACTTCTTCTTCTTCTTCTTCTTCTTCTTCTTCTTCTTCTCCTTCTTTTTCTTCTTTTCCTTGTTTTTCTTCTACTCCTTCTTCTTCTTCTTCTTCTTCTCCTTCTTCTTCTTCTTCTTCTTCTTCTTCTTCTTCTTCTTCTTCTTCTTCGTCTTCCTCTTCTTCTTGTTCTTCTTCTTCTTCTTCTTCTGCTTCTTCTTCTTCTTCTTGTTATTATTATTATTTTTATTCTTTTTCTTCTTATTCTTCTTTTTCTTCTTCTCCTTCTTCTTCTTCTTCTTCCTCTTCATCTTCTTCTTCTTCCTCTTCTTCTTCTTCTTCCTCTTCTTCTTTTTCGTCTTCTTCTTGTTCCTCTTCTCTTTCTTCTTATTCTTCTTTTTTTCTTCTTCTCCTTCCTCTGCATCTTCTTCTTCTTCTTTGTCTCCTTGTCTTTCTTCTCCTTCTCCTTCTTCTCTCTCTTCAGCATCTTCTTCTTCTCCTTCTTCTTCTAAATCTCATTCTTCTTCTTCTGCTTCTTCTTCTTCCTCCTCTTCCTCTTCTTCTTCTACTACTACTACTTCATTTTCTTCTTCCTTTTCTTCTTCTTCTTCTTCTTCT
>JAIUJO010001925.1:27500-30000 GCA_023846275.1 Vanilla planifolia
TTCTCCATGTCTTTTTCTTCTTCTTTATCTTTCTCTTCTCCTTCTTCTTCATCTTCTTCCTCTTCTTCCTCTTCTTCTTTTCCTCATGTCTTCTTCATCTTCATCATCTTTGTCTTCTTCTTCTTCTTCTTCTTCTTCTTCCTCTTCTTCCACTTCTTCTTCTTTTTCTTCTTCTTCTTCTTCGTCATCATTTTTTTTCTTCTTCTTCTTCTTCCACTACCTCTTCTTCTTTTTTTTCATCATCATCATTGTCATCTTCTTCTTCTGCTTCTTCTTCCTCTTCTTCTTCTTCTTCTTCTTCTTCTTCTTCCTCTTCTTCTTCTCTTTCCTCTTCTTCCTCTTCCTCTTATTATTATTATTATTATTCTTCTTCTTCTTCTTCTTACACTTCTTTCTCTTCCTTCTTCTGTTGCTGCTTCTACTTCTTCTTCTTCTCCTTCTTCTTCTTCTTCTTTTTCTTCTTCTTATTCTTCTTCTCTTTATTCTAATTCTTCTTCCTCCTCCTCTTCTTCTTCTTCTTCTTCTTCTTCATCTTACACTTCTTCTTCTTCTTCTTCTTCTTCTTCTACTTTCTTCTTCTTCTTCTTCTACAACTTCTTCTTCTTTTTATTATTCTTCTTCTTCTTCTTTTCCTCTTCTTCATCATCATCATCGTCATCTTCTTCTTCTACTTCTTCTTCTTCTTCTTCTTCTTCTTATTCTTCTTCTTCTTCTTCTCCTTTTTCTTTTTTTCTTCTTCTTCTTCTTATTCTTCTTCTTCTTCTTCTTCTTCTTCTCTTTCTACTTCTTCTTCTTCTTCTTCTTCTTCTTCTTCTTCTTCTTTCTTCTACAACTTCTCCTTGTTCCTCTTCTTCTTCTTTTTCTTCTTCTTCTTCTTCTTATTCTTTTTCTTCTTCTTTGCCTTCGTCTTATTCTTCTTCTTCTTCTCTTCTTCTTCGTCTTCTTCTTCTTCTTCTTCTTCATCGTCTTCTTATTCTTCTTCTTCTTCTTCTTCTTCCGCTTACTCCTCCTCTTCTTCTTCTTCTTCTTCTTCTTCTTCTCGTTCCTCTTCCTCTTCTTCTTCTTCCTCTTCCTCCTCTTCTTCCTCTGCTTCTCCTTTTCTTCTTCTTCATGATGATGATGATGATCATCATCATCATCTTCTTCTTCTTCTACTACTTCTTCCTCTTCTTCTCCCTCTTCTTATTCTTCTTCTTGTTCATCTTCTTGTTCTTCCTCTTCTTCTTCCTCTACTTCTTTTTCTTCTTCATCTTCTACTTTTTCTTCTTCCTCTTCTTCTTCCTATTCTTTTTCTTCTTGTTCTTATTCTTCTTCCTCTTCTTCTTCTTCTTCTTCTTCTTCTTCTTCTTCCTCTTCTTCTTCTTCTTGTTCTTCTTCTTCAACTACTACTTCTAATTCTTCTTCATCTTAATCATCTTCTTC
This sequence comes from Vanilla planifolia, assembly GCA_023846275.1. Classification (NCBI taxonomy): domain Eukaryota; kingdom Viridiplantae; phylum Streptophyta; class Magnoliopsida; order Asparagales; family Orchidaceae; genus Vanilla; species Vanilla planifolia. Next base: position 28,923 of record JAIUJO010001925.1, read on the forward strand.
ATCTTTTTCTACTTCTACTTCTTCTTCTTCTTATTCTTCTGCATTTTCTTCTTCTTCTTCGTCATGTTCATCTTCTTCTTCTTCTTCATAATCTTCCTCTTCTTTTTCTTCTCCTTCTTCTTCTTCATTTTCTTCTTCTTTCTCTCCTACATCTCTTTTTCTTTTTCTTATTCTGCTTCTTCTGTTACTACTACTACTTCTTCTTCCTCTTCTTCTTCTTCTTCTTCTACCTCTGCTTCTTTTTCTTCTTCTTCTTCTACTACTACTACTTCTCCTACTTCTTCTTCTTCTTCTTCTTCTTCTTCTTTCTTCTTCCTCATCTTCTTCTTCTTCTTCTTTTTTGTCTTTTTCTTCCTCCTCTTCTTGTTTGGCTTTTGTTACTATCACTACTTCTTTGTCTTCTACCTCTTCTTCTCCTCCTTTTTCCTCCTTATGATCTTGTTCATCATCATGACCATCTTCTTCTTCTTCTTCTTCTTCTTCTTCTCCGTCTTCTTCTTCTTCTTCTTCTTCTACTACTACTACTACTTCTACTACTTTGTCAACTTCTTCTACTTCTACTTCTTCTCCTTCTTCTTCTTCTTCTTTTTCTTCCTCTTCTTCTTCTTCCTCATCTTCTTCTTCTTCTTCTTCTTCTTCTTCTTCTTCTTCTTCTTCTTCTTCCTCTTCTTCTTCCACTTCTTCTTCTACTTCTTCTTCTTCTTCCTCATCTTCTTCTTCCTCATCATCTTCTTCTTCTTCTTCATCATCAACTTCTTCGTCTTCTTCTTCAACATCCTCTTCTTTACCTTCTTCTTCTACTTCTTCTTCTTCTTCTTCTTCTTATTCTTCTACAACTTCTTCCACTTCTTCCTCTTCTTCTTCATCTCCTTCCTCCACCTCCTCATCATCTTCTACTTCTTTTTCTTCTTCTTCTTCTTCAACATCATCATCTTCTCCTTCTTCTTCTTCTGCTTTTGTTACACCTTCTTCTTCTTCATCATCATCTTCTTGCTCTTCTTCTTCTTTTCCTTCTTCTTCTTCTTCTTATTCTTTTTCTTCTTCTTCTTCTTCCACTTCTTTGTCTTCTTCTTCTTCT
>JAIUJO010001925.1:35000-37500 GCA_023846275.1 Vanilla planifolia
TTCTTCTTCTTCTTCTTCTTCTACATCTTCTTCTTCTTGTTCTTCTACTTCTTATTCTTCATTATCTTCTTCTTCTTCTTCTTCTTCATCTTATGCTTCTTCTTCTTCTTCTTCTTCTTCGCCTTCTTCTTCTTCTTCTTCTTCTTCTTCTTCATCTTTGACTTCGTCTTCTACTTCTTCCTCTTCGTCGTCTTTGTCTTCGTTTTCTTCTTGTTCCTCTTCTTCTTCATGATCTTCTTCTTCATCTTCCTCTTCTTCGTCCTCTTTTTCTTCCTCTTCTTCCTCTTCTTCGTCTTCTTCTTCTTCCTCTTCTTCTTCTATTTCTTCATCTTCTTCTTCTTCTTCTTGTTCTTCTTCTTCTTCCTCCTTTTCTTCTTCATTTCTTCTTCTTCATCATCTTCTTCTTCTTCTTCGTCTTCTACTACTACTACTGTTACTTCTTCTTTTTCTTCTTCTTCACCTCCTTCTTCTTCTTCTTTTTCTTCTTCTTCTTTTTCTTTCTTCATTTTCTTCTTCATCACCTTCTTCTTCTTCGCCTTTTTCTTCCTCTTCTTCTTCTTTTTCTTCTTCTTCTTCTTCTTCTTCTCCTTCTTCTTCTCCTTATTCTTCTTCTTCTTCTTCCTTTTCTTCTTCTTTGTCTTGGACTTCTTCTTATTCTTCTTCTTCCTCTTCTCATTCTTTTTCTTCGTCTTCTTCTTCTTCTTCTTCTTCTTCTTCTATGTCTTCTTCTTCGTCTTCTTCTTCTTGCTTTTCTTCTTCATCATCCTCTTCTTCTTCGTCTTATTTTTCTTCTTCTTGTTCTTCTTTTTCTTCTTCTTCTCTTCCTCTTCTTCTTCTTCTTCTTCTTGTTCTTCTTCTTCTTTCTTCTTCATTTTCTTCTTCATCTTTTTCTTCTTCTTTGTCTTTTTCTTCCTCTTCTTCTTCTTCTTCCTCTTCTTCTTCCTCTTCTTTGCCTTCTTCTTTTTCTTCTTCTTTGACTTCGACTTCTTTTTCTTCTTCTTCTTCTTCTTCTTCTACTACTACTATGTCTTATTCGTCTTGTTCTTCTTCTTCTTCTTCCTCTTTTTTTCCATTGCATGGTTCTTCTTCTTCTTCTTCCTCTTCTTCTTGTTGTACCACTACTACTACTTCTTCTTTTTCTTTTTCTTCTTATCCTTCTTCTTCTTCTTCTCCTTCTTCTTCCTCTTCTTCTTCTTCTTCTTTCTTTAACTTCTTCTTCATTTTCTTCTTCTTCTTCTTCGCATTTTTTTCTTCTTCTCCTTCTTTTTCCTCTTCTTCTTCTTCTTCTTCTTCTCTTTCTTATTATTCGTCTTCTTACTCTTTTTCTTCTTCTTTGTCTTCAACTTCTTCTTCTTCTTCTTCTTCTTCTTCGTCTTCTTCTTCTTCTTTGTCTTCTTCTTCTTCTCTTCTTCTTCTTCTATGTCTTCTTCTTCTTCTTCTTCTTCTACTTCTTCTTCTTTTTCTTCTTCTTCTTCTTCTTCTTCTTCTTCCTCCTCCTCCTCCTCCTCTTCCTCCTCCTCATCTTCTTCTTCTTCTTCTGCTTATTCTTCTACTTCTTTCTCTTCTTGTTCTTCTTCTTCTTCTTATTCCTATTTTTCTTCTTCATTTCTTCTTCTTCTTCATCTTCTTCTTCTTCTTCCTCTTCTTCTTCTTCTTGTACTACTACTACTACTTCTTTTTCTTCTTCTTCTTGTCCTTCTTCTTCTACTTCTTCTTCTTCTTCTTTCTTCTTTATTTTCTTCTTCATCTTCTTCTTCTTGGTAGTTTTTTTCTTCCTTTTCTTCTTCTTGTTCTTGTTCTACTTCTTCTTCTTCTTCTTCTTCTTCTTCTTATTCTTAGTCTTCTTCTACTTTTTCTTCTTCTTTGTCTTTGTCTTCTTCTTCTACTACTTCTTCTTCTTCATCTTCTTCTTTTTCTTCGTCTTTTTCTTCATCTTCTTCTTCCTATTCTTCTACTTCCTCTTCTTCTTCTTCTTATTCTTCTTCTCCTTCTTCTTCTTCTTCTTCTTCTTCTTCTTCTTTTACTTCTCCTTCTTCTTCCTCTTCATACTTTTCTTCTTCTTCTTCTTCTTCTTCTTCTTCTTCTTCTTCTGCTTCTTCTACTTCTTTTAATTCTTTTTCATCTTAATCTTTTTCTTCTTATTCTTCTTTCTTGTTCTACTTCTTCTTCATCTTCTTCTTCTTCTTCTTCTTCTTCTTCTACTTCTTCTTCTTCTTGTTCTTCTTTGCCTTCTTGTTCTACTTCTTCTTCTTCTTCTTCTTCTTCTTCTTTTCTTGTTCTTTTTCTTCTTCTTCATCTTCTTCTTCTTCTTCCTCATCTTCTTCTTCATTCTCTTCTTTCTTCTTCTTCTTCTTCTTCTTCTTCTTCTTCTCCTTTTTCTTTTTCTTCATCTTCTTCTTATTCTACTTCTTTTTCTTTTTCTTCTTTGTCTACTTCTTCTTCTTATTCTTCTTCTTCTTCTTCTTCTTCTTCTTCTTCTTCCTCTTCTTCTTCTTCTTCT
>JAIUJO010001925.1:42500-45000 GCA_023846275.1 Vanilla planifolia
TTCTACTACTACTACTATTACATCTTCTTTTTCTTCTTCTTCACCTCCTTCTTCTTCTTCTTTTTCTTCTTCTTCTTTTTCTTTCTTCATTTTCTTCTTCATCACCTTCTTCTTCTTCGCCTTTTTCTTCCTCTTCTTCTTCTTTTTCTTCTTCTTCTTCTTCTTCTTCTTCTCCTTCTTCTTCTCCTTATTCTTCGTCTTCTTCTTCCTTTTCTTCTTCTTTGTCTTGGACTTCTTCTTATTCTTCTTCTTCCTCTTCTCATTCTTTTTCTTCGTCTTCTTCTTCTTCTTCTTCTTCTTCTATGTCTTCTTCTTCGTCTTCTTGTTCTTGCTTTTCTTCTTCATCATCCTCTTCTTCTTCGTCTTATTTTTCTTCTTCTTCTTCTTCTTTTTCTTCTTCTTCTCTTCCTCTTCTTCTTCTTCTTCTTCTTCTTCTTTCTTCTTCATTTTCTTCTTCATCTTTTTCTTCTTCTTTGTCTTTTTCTTCCTCTTCTTCTTCTTCTTCCTCTTCTTCTTCCTCTTCTTTGCCTTCTTCTTTTTCTTCTTCTTTGACTTCGACTTGTTTTTCTTCTTCTTCTTCTTCTTCTTCTACTACTACTATGTCTTATTCGTCTTGTTCTTCTTCTTCTTCTTCCTCTTTTTTTCCATTGCATGGTTCTTCTTCTTCTTCTTCTTCTTCTTCCTCTTCTTCTTGTTCTACCACTACTACTACTTCTTCTTTTTCTTCTTCTTCTTATCCTTCTTCTTCTTCTTCTCCTTCATCTTCCTCTTCTTCTTCTTCTTCTTTCTTTAACTTCTTCTTCATCTTCTTCTTCTTCTTCTTCGCATTTTTTTCTTCTTCTCCTTCTTTTTCCTCTTCTTCTTCTTCTTCTTCTTCTCTTTCTTTTTATTCGTCTTCTTACTCTTTTTCTTCTTCTTTGTCTTCAACATCTTCTTCTTCTTCTTCTTCTTCTTTGTCTTCTTCATCTTCTTTGTCTTCTTCTTCTTCTCTTCTTCTTCTTCTATGTCTTCTTCTTCTTCTTCTTCTTCTTCTTCTACTTCTTCTTCTTTTTCTTCTTCTTCTTCTTCTTCTTCTTCTTCCTCCTCCTCCTCCTCCTCTTCCTCCTCCTCATCTTCTTCTTCTTCTTCTGCTTATTCTTCTGCTTCTTTCTCTTTTTGTTCTTCTTCTTCTTCTTATTCCTCTTTTTCTTCTTCATTTCTTCTTCTTCTTCATCTTCTTCTTCTTCTTCCTCTTCTTCTTCTTCTTGTACTACTACTACTACTTCTTTTTCTTCTTCTTCTTGTCCTTCTTCTAATTCTTCTTCTTCTTCTTTCTTCTTTATTTTCTTCTTCATCTTCTTCTTCTTGGTCGTTTTTTTCTTCCTTTTCTTCTTCTTGTTCTTGTTCTTCTTCTTCTTCTTCTTCTCCTTCTTCTTCTTCTTCTTATTCTCAGTCTTCTTCTACTTTTTCTTCTTCTTTGTCTTTGACTTCTTCTTCTACTACTTCTTCTTCTTCTTCATCTTCTTCTTTTTCTTCGTCTTTTTCTTCATCTTCTTCTTCCTATTCTTCTACTTCCTCTTCTTCTTCTTCTTATTCTTCTTCTCCTTCTTCTTCTTCTTCTTTTCTTCTTTTACTTCTCCTTCTTCTTCCTCTTCATACTTTTCTTCTTCTTCTTCTTCTTCTTCTTCTTCTTCTGCTTCTTTTACTTCTTTTAATTCTTTTTCATCTTAATATTTTTCTTCTTATTCTTCTTTCTTGTTCTACTTCTTCTTCATCTTCTTCTTCTTCTTATTCTTCTTCTTCTTCTACTTCTTCTTCTTCTTGTTCTTCTTTGCCTTCTTGTTCTACTTCTTCTTCTTCTTCTTCTTCTTCTTCTTTTCTTCTTCTTTTTCTTCTTCTTCATCTTCTTCTTCTTCTTCCTCATCTTCTTCTTCATTCTCTTCTTTCTTCTTCTTCTTCTTCTTCTTCTTCTTCTTCTCCTTTTTCTTTTTCTTCATCTTCTTCTTATTCTACTTCTTTTTCTTTTTCTTCTTGTTCTACTTCTTCTTCTTATTCTTCTTCTTCTTCTTCTTCTTCTTCTTCTTCCTCTTCTTCTTCTTCTTCTTCTATTTCTTCCCACTCTTCTTCTTCTTTACCTTTTTCTTCTTCATCTTCTTGTTCTTCTTCATCTTCTACTTCTTCTTCTTGTTGTTGTTGCTCTTCTTTTTCTTCTACTTCCTCTTCTTCCTCCTCATCTTCTTATCCCTCCTCTTCTTCTTCATCATCATCTTCTTCTCCTTCTTCTTCTTCTTGTATTTTTACTTCTATTTCTTCTTCTTTTACTTGTTTTCTTTTTCTTCTTCTTCTTCGTCTTCTTCTTCTGCTTCTTGTTACCAGTTGGAGGTAGATCGAATGCCGATTATACAAATCCTTTGGCGAATCGAAAGGATGGATCAGAGGGAGAAAGCAGGCAACGCTATGGCTATGCCCCTGATCTAGAACCTGAAAGGCTCATCGAATTCTTTGTCTTATTGAATTCTTG
>JAIUJO010001925.1:62500-65000 GCA_023846275.1 Vanilla planifolia
TCTTCTTCATCAACTTCTACTTCTTCTTCATCGTGTTCTTCTATTCCTTCCTCTTCTTCTTCTTCTTCTTCTTCTTCTTTTTCTTCTTCTCTTTCTTCTTCTTCTTCCTCTTCATGCTGTTCTATTTTATCTTCCTCTTCCTTTTCTTCTTCTTCTTCTTCTTCTTCTTCTTCTTTGCCTTCATCTTATTTTTCCACTTCTCCTTCTTCTTGTTCCTCTTCTTCCACTTCTTCATCGTCTTCTACTTCATATTCCTCTCTTTCCTCTTCTTCTTCATCTTTTTCTTCTTCTTCTTCTTCTTCTTCTTCTTTCTTCTTTTTATTCTTCTTTGTATTCTTCCTCTTCTTGCTGTTCTTGTTCTTCTTTTTCTTCATCTTATTTTTCTTCTTCTTCTTCTTCTTCATCTTCTTACTCTTCTTCCACTTCTTCCAATTATTCTTCTTCTTCTTTCTCTTTTTCCTCTTCTTCTTCTTCTACTTCTTCTTCATCATCTGCATCTTTTTCTTCTTCTTCTACTACTACAACTACTTCCACTTCTTCTTATTCTTCCTCTTCTTCTTTTTTTCCTCTTAATCTTCTTCTTCATCATCATCATCTTCTTCTTCCTACTCTTCTTCTTCTTCTTCTTCAACTTCTTCTCCCTCTTCTTCATCATCTTCCTCTATTTCTTCTTCTTCTTCTTCTTCTTCTTCTTCTGCTTCTTCATCTTCTTCTTCTTCTTCTTCTACTTCTTCTTCATCTTCATCTTCTTCTTCTTCTTCTACTACTTCTTCATCTTCATCTTCTTCTTCTTCTTCTTCTTCTTCTTCTAAGTCTTCTTCTTCTTCTTCTTCTTCTTCTTAAACGTCTTCTTTTTCTTCTTTTTCTTTATTTCCTTCTTCCTCTTCTTTTTCTTCTTCTCTATCTTCTTTATCTTCTTCTTCTTTTTCTTCTTCTTCCTCTTCTATTTCTTCAGCTTCACCTTATTCTTCTTATTCTTCTTCTTCTTCTTCATCATCATTTTCTTCCTCTTCTTCTTCCTTCTCTTCTTATTCTTTTTCTTTATATTCTTCTTTCTTTTTTTCTTCTTTTTTCTTTTTCTTCTTCTTCTCCATCTTTTTTCTTCTTCTTCTTCTATTACCTCCTCCTCCTTCTCCTCCCCTTCCTCTTCTTCTTCTTCTTATTCTTCTTCTTCTTCTTCCTCTTCTTCTTCTTCTTCTTCTTCTTCTTCTTCTTTTTCCTCATCTTCTTTCTCCTCTTATTCTTCTACCTCTTCTTTTGCTTCTTTTTATTCTTCATCATCTTCATCTTCTTCTTCCTCTTCTTCCTCTTCTTCTTCTTCTTCATCTTCTTATTCTTCTTCTTCTTCTTCATTCTTTCTTCTTCTTCTTCAATATCTTTTTCTTCTTATTATTATTATTCTTCTTCATCATCATCTTCATCTACTCCTTCTTCTTCTTCTTCATCTTCATCTTCTTCGTCATCTTCTTTTTCTTGTTCTTCTTCTTCTTCTTCTTCTTTTATTTGTTCTTTTTCTTATTCCTTCTCTTCTTCCTATTCTTCTTCTTCTTCTTCTTCTTATTTATAATATTCATCTTGTTTTTCTTCTTCTTCTTCTTCTTCCTCTACTTCCACTTCTTCCTATTCTTCTTCTTCTTCTTCCTCCTCTTTTTTCTCTTCTTATTCTTCTTTTTTTTCTTCTACTTCTTCAACACCTTAATCTTTCTTTCTTCTTCTTCTACAACTACTACAACATCTACTACTTCCTCTTCTTCTTCATCTTCCTCTTCTTTTTTTACCTCTCAATCTTCTTCTTCTTCTTCTTCTTCTTCTTCTACTCCTTCTTCTTCTTCTTCTTCTTCTTTTTCTTCTTCTTCTTCGTCTTCTTCTTCTTCTTCAACTACTACTACTACTTCTTCTTCTTCTTCATCTTCTTCTTCTTCTTCTTCTTCTTCCTCTTCTTCTACTTCTTATTTGTCTAAAAAATCTTCTTCTTCTTTTTGTCCTTCTTCTTGTTCCTTCTCTTCTTCTTCTTCTTCTTCTTATTCATCTTATTCTTCTTTTTTTTCTTCTTCTTCTTCTTCCACTTCTTCCACTTATTCCTTTTCTTCTTCTTCTTCCTCTTCCTCTTTTTTCTCTTCTTATTATTCTTCATTTTCTTCTACTTCTTCGTCGACATCTTCATCTTTTTCTTCTTCTTCTTCTTCTTCTACTTCTACTTCTTCTTCTTGTTCTACTACTACTACAACTGCTACTTCCACTTTTTCTTCTTCTTCTTCCTCTTCTTCTTTTTTTCCTCTTAATCTTTTTCTTCATCATCATCATCTTCTTCTTCTTCTTCTTCTTTTTCTTGTTCTTCTTCTTCAACTTCTTCAGCTTCTTCTTCTTCTTCTTCTTCTTCGTCTACTTCTTCTTCTTTTTCATCTTCTTCTTCTTTCTTCTTCTCCTTCTTCTTGTTCTTCTTCTTCTTCTACTTCTTCTTCTTCTTCCTCTTCTTCTTCTTTTTCTTCTTCTTCTTCTT
>JAIUJO010001925.1:82500-87500 GCA_023846275.1 Vanilla planifolia
TCTACTTCTTTTTCTTCTTCTTCTTTTTCTTCTTCTTCTTATTCTTCTTCTACTTCTTTTTTTTCTTCAACTTTTTCCTCTTCTTCTTCTTTCCTTTTCCAATTCTTCTTCTTCTTCTTGTCCTACTTTTTCTTCTTCTTCTTCTTCTTCTTTTGCTTCTGCTTCTTCTTCGTAATCTTCTTATTCTTCTTCTTCTTCTTCTTCTTCTTCTTTGTCTTCTTCTTCTTCTTCTTCTTCATTCTTCTTCTTCTTCTTCCTTCTTCTTCTACTACTTCTTCTTCAACATCATCCTCTTCCACTTCTTCTTCTTCTTCTTCTTCTTCTTCTTCTTCTTTTCTTCTTCTTCTTCTTCCTCTTCTACTTCTTCTTCTTCATCTTCTTCTTCTTTTTCTTCTTCTTTTTCTTCTTCTTTTGCTTGTTATTGTTGTTCTTCTTCTCCTACTTCTCCTTCTTCTACTTGATCTTCTTCCTTCTTTCTCTCTTTCTTTCTTTATTATTATTCTTCTTCTTCTTCTTCATCTTGTTCTTCTTTTTCTTCTTGTTCTTCCTCTTCTCCTCCTTTTTCATTTTCTTATTCTTCTTCTTCATCATCAACATAATTATCATCATCATCATCATCATCTTGTTCATCATCTTCTTCTTCTTCTACTTCTTCTTCTTCTCCTTCTTTTTCTTTTGTTCTTATACTTCTTCCACTTCAGCTTCCACTTCTTCTTCCTCTTTCTTCTTCTTCTTCATCTTCTTCGTATTCTTTTTCTTCATCTTTTTGTTCTTATCCTTGTTTTTCTTCTTCTTCCTCCTCCTCCTCCACCACATCATCATCTTCTTTCTTCTTCTTCTTTTTCATTGTCTTCTTCTTCTTCATTTTCTTCTTCTTCTTCTTTATCTTCTTCTTCTTCTTCCTCTTCTGATTATCTTTTTCCTTCTTCTTCTTCTTCTCCTCCTCCTCCTCCTCCACGTACTTATTCTTCTTTTACTTCTTCTTCATCTTCTTTTTCTACTTCTTCTTCTTCTTCTTCTCCTTCCTCATCTACTTCATCTTCTTCTTCTTGATCCTTTTCTCCTTCTTCTACTTCTTCTTCCTCTTCCTCTCCTTCCTCTTTTTCTTCATCTTCTTCTTCTTCTTCTTCTCCTTCTTCTTCTTCTGTTTCTTCTTCTTTTTATTTGTCTACGATTTCTTCTTTGCCTTCTTCTTCTTCTTCTTCTTCTTCTTATTTGTCTTCTTCTTCTTCTTCTTCTTCTTCTTCTTCTTCTTCTTCTTCGTTTACTTCGTATTCATCATCTTCGTCTTCTTCTTCGTCCTCTCCTTCTTCTTTTTTCTTCTTCCTCTTCTTCTTCTTCTTCATCTTCCTCCTCTTCTTCTTCCTTAACCTCTTCTTTTTCTTCTTCTTCTTCTTCTTCTTCTTCTTCTTCTTCTTCTTCCTCTTCTTCTTCCTCTTCTTCTTTTTCTTCTTATTCTTCTTCTTCTTCTTTTACTTATTCTTCTACTTCTTCTCCTTCTTCTTCTTCTTCTTCTTCTTCTTTTACTTCCTCTTCTTCTTCTTCTTCTTCTTCTACTACTACTACTGCTACTACTTCGTCCTATTCTTCTTCTTCTTCTTCTTCTTCTACTTCTTCTTCTTTTTCTTCTACTTCTTCTTCATCTTCTTCTTCTTCTTCTGCTTCACATTCTTCGTCCTCTTCTTCTTCTTCTTCTTAAACTTCTTCCTCTACTTCTTCTTTTTCTTCTTTTTCTTCTTCTTCTTCTTCTTTCTCTTCTTCTTCTTTTTCTTCATCATCATCATCTTCTTCTTCTTCTTCTACATCTTCCTCAACTTGTCCTTCTTTTTCTTCTTCTTCCTTTTCTTCTTCTTCTACTTTCTCTACTTCTTTTTCTTCTTCTACTTCTTCTTCTTTTTCTTCTTCTTCTTTTGCTTCTTCTTCTTCTACTTCTTCTTCTTCTTCTTTTTCTTCAACTTCTTCTTCTTCCACTTCTTCTTCTTCATCTTCTTCGTTTCCTTCATCATCTTCTTCTACTTCTTCTTCCGTTTCTTCTCCTTCTTTTTCTTCTTCTTCTTCATCTTTTTCTTTTCTTTCTTAAATCTCTTTATCTTTTTCTTCTTCTTGTTATTCTTCTTTTTCTTCTTCTTCTTATTCTTCTTCTTCTTCTACTTCTACTTCTTCTTCTTCTTCTTCTTCATTTTCTTCTTCTTCTATTCTTCATCTTCATCATCCTCTTCTTCTTTACCTTCCTCTTCTTCTTCTTCTTCTTCTTGTTCTCTTCTTCTCCTTCTTTCTCTTTTTCTTCAGCTTCTTCTTCTTCTTCTTCTTCTCCTTCTTCTTCTTATTCTTCTTCATCTCCAACTTCTTCTACTTCTTCTTCTATTTCTTCTTCTTGTTGTTGTTCTTCTTCTTCTACTACTACTTCTTCCACTTCTTCTTCTTTTTCTTCTTCTCCTTCTTCTTCTTCTGCTTCTTTTTCTTCTTCCTTTTCGTCTACTTCCTCTTCTTCTTCTTTTCCTTTATCTTCTTTTTCTTCTTCTTCTTCTTCTTCTTCATTTTCTTCTTCTTCCTCGTCTAAATCTTCTTCTTTTTCTTCTACATTTGCTTCTTTTTCTTCTTTTTCTTCTTCTTCTTCTTCGTTTACAACTTCTTCCTCTCTTTCTCTTATCCTTCTTCTTTTTCTTCTTCTTCATCTTCTTCTTCTTCTTCTTCTTTTTCGTCTTCTTCTCATCTCCTTCTTCTTCTTCTTCTTCTTCTTCTTCCTATTGTTCGTGTTATTTTTCTTGTTCTTCTTGTTTTTCTTCCTCTTCTTCTTCCTCTTCTTCTTCTTCATCATCCTCTTCTTCTTCTTCTTCTTCTTCTTCTTCTTCTTCTACTTCTTCCTCTTCTTCTTCTCTTTGTTCTTCTTCTACTTCTTCTTATACTTCTTCTTCTTCTTTTTCATCTTCTTCTTCTTCCTCTTCTTCTTCTTCTTTGTCTTCATCTTCTTCATTTTCTTCTTCTTCTTCATCTTCTTTTTCATCTTCTTCTTCTACTTCTTCTTCATCTTCTTCATCTTCTTTGTCATCATCATCTTCTTTTCTTCTTATTTTTCTACTTCTTCTTTTTCTTCTTCTTCTTCTTCTTCTTCTTCTTCTTTCTTTCTTTCTTCTTCTTCTTTCTTTTCTTCTTCTTCTTCTTCTTCTTCTTCTTTTTCGGCTCCTTCTTCTTCTTCGACTCCTTCTTCATCAACAGCATCATCATCTTCTTCTTCTTCTTTTTCTTCTTCTTCTTATTCTTCTTCTTCCTCTTCTTCTACTTCCTCCTCCTCTTCTTCTTCTTCTTCTTCTTCCCCTTCTTCCATTTCTTCTTCTTCTTTTTTTTCTTCATCTTCTTCTTCATCATCTTTTTTTTTTTCTTGTTTATCTCATTCTTCTTCTTCTTCATCATCTTCTTCTATTACTACTACTACTTCTTCTTCTTTCCCTTCTTTCTTCCTCTTCTTCACCTTTTTCCTCCCCATCATATTCTTCTTTTTCTTTCACTTCTTCTTCTTCTTCTTCCACTTCTACATCGTCTTCTTTTTTTCTACTTTTTCTTCTACTTTTTCTTATACTTCTTCTTTTTCTTCTTCTACAACAACTACTACTACTTCTTCTACTTCTACTTCTACTTCTTCTTCTTCCCATTCTTCTTCTTCTTCTTCTTCTTAATATTCCTCTTCTTCTTTAATTTCTTGTTCTTTTTCATCTTCTTCTTCTTCCTCCTCCTCCTCTACCTCTTCTTTTTTTTCTTCTTCTTCTTCCTCTTCTTCTTTGTCTTCTTGTTCCTCTTCTTCTTCTTCATCTTCTTCTTTTTCTTCTTCTTCTTCCTCTTTAGATTCTTCTTCTTCTTCTTCTTAATTTTCTTCTGCTTTTCTTCTTCTACATTTGCTTCTTCTTCTTCTTCTTCTACTTCTTCTCCTTCATCTTCTTCTTCTTCTACTTGTTCTTCTTTTTCTTCTTCTTCATCTTATTATTCTTCTTCTTCTTCCTCATACTCTACTACTTCATCCTCTTCCCCTTCTTCTTCTTCTTTTTTGTCTTCTTCGTCTTCCTCGTCTTCATAATCATCATCTTCTTCTTCTTCTTCTTCCTCCTCCTCCTCCTCTTCTTCTTCTTCTTCTTCTTCTTCTTATTCTCCTTCATCATCTTCTTCTTCTTCTTCTTCTTCATCTTGTTCTTCTTCTTCTTCTTCTTCTTCTTCTTCTTCCTCATTTTCTTCTTCTTATTATTCTTATTCTTGTTCTTCTTCCTCTTCATCTTTGTCTTCTTCAACAGCTTCCTCTTCTTCTTCTTCTTCATCGACTTCATCATCATCATCATCTTCTTCTTCTTCTTCTTTTTCTTCTTCTTCTTCCAATTCTACCTCTTCTTTTCTTATTCTTCTTCTTCTTTTACTTCTGCTTTTTCTTCTTCTTCTTCCTCTCCTTCTTCTTCATCTTCTTCTTCTTCAGCTTCTTGTTCTTCTTGTTCTCCTTCTTCTTCTTGTTCTCCTTCTTGTTCTTCTTCTTCTTCTTCTTCTTCTTCTTATTCTTCTTCTTCTTCAACTTCTTCTTCCTCCTCATTAACTTCCTCTTCTTCTTCTTCTCCTTCTTCTTTTTTTTCATTTTCTTCTTTTTCTTCTCATTCTCCTTTTTCTTTTTCTTCTTCTTCTTCTTCTTCTAATTCTTCCTCTTAATCTTCCTCTGCTTCTTCTTCTTGTTCTTGTTATACTTCTTCTTCTTCTTCTTCCTCTTCTTCTTCTTCTCCTTTGGCTTCTTCTTCTCCTTCTACTTCTTCTTCTTCTTCTTCTTTCTTCTTCTTCTTCTTCTTCTTCCTCCTCTTCCTCTTCTTCTTGCTTTTCTTTCTCTTCTTCTTCTTCTTCTTCTTCCTCTTACACTTCTTTTTCCTCTTCTTCGTCCTCTAATTCTTCCTCTTCTACTTCCTCTTCATCTTCCTCTTCTTCTTCTTCCTCTTCTTCTTCTCCTTCTTCTTCTTCTTCTTCTCCTCCTCTTCCTC
>JAIUJO010001925.1:90000-92482 GCA_023846275.1 Vanilla planifolia
TCTTCTTCTTCTTAGTCTTCTTTCTTCTTTCTTCTTCTTCCTCTTCTTCTTCTTTTTCTTGTCCTTCTTTTTCTTTTCCTTCTTCTTCATCTTCTTCTTTTTCTTCTTCTCCTTATTCTTCTACTTTTTCTTCTTCTTCTCCTTCTTCATCTCCTTCTTCCTCTACTTCTTCTTTTTCTCCTTTTTGCACTTCTTCCACTTCTTCCTCTCCTTCTTCTTCTTCTTCTTCTTCTTCTTCTTCTTATTCTTCTTTTTCTTCTTCTTCTTCTTCTCCTTCTTCCTCTTCTCCTTCTTCTTCTTCTTCTCCTTCTACTTGTTTTTCTTCTTCTTCTTCCTCTCCTTATTCTTCATCATCTTCTTCTTCTACTGCTTCTTCTTCATTTTCTCCTTCTACTTCTTCCACTTCTTCCTCTTCTCCTTTTTCTGATTCTTGTTCTTCTTCATCTTCCTCCTCTTCATCTTCTTCTTCTTCTTCTTCTTCCTCTTCTTCTTCCTCTTCTTCTTCTTCTCCATCTTCCACTTCTTCTTCATCTTCTTCTTCGTGTTCTCCTTCTTCGTCTTCTTCTACATTTTCTTCCTCTGCTTCTACTTCTTCTACTTCTTCTTCCTCCTTCTCTTCTTCTTCGTCTTCTTCTTTTTCTTCTTTTTCTTCTTCCTCATCTTCTTCTCCTTCTTTTTGTTCTTGTTCTTCTTCATCATCATCTTCTTCTTCTCTTCTTCTTCTTTTTATTATTATTATTCTTATTCTTCTTATTCCTCTACTCCTTTTACTTTTTCATATTCTTCTTCTTCTTCTTCTAATACTTCTTCTTCCTTTTCTCCTTCTTCTTCTACTTCTTCTTCTTCATCTTCTTCTTCTTGTTGTTCTTTTCTTCTACTTTTATGCTTCTTCTTCTTCTTCTTCTTCATCTTCTTTTCTTTTTCTTCTATTACTTTTGCTTCAACTTGTTCTTCTTCTACTTCTTCTTCTGCTTCTTCATCATCTTCTTTGTCTTCTTCTATTTCATCTTCCAATTCTTCTTCCTCCTCTTCTTCTTTTTCTTCTTCTTCATCTTCTTCTACTTCTATTTACACTTCTTCTTCTTCTTCTTCTTCATCTTCTTCATCTGCTTCTTCGTCATCATCATCATCATCTTCTTCTTCTACATCATCATCTTCTTTTTCTTCTTTCAATTCTTCCTCTTCTTCTTCTTCTTCTTTGTCATATCCTACTTTGTCTTCATCTTCTTCTTCTTGTTCTTCATCTTCTATTTCTTCTTCTGCATTGTTGTCTTCTTCTTCATCTTCTTCGTCTTCATCTTCCTCTTCTTTTACTTCTTCATCTTCTTCATCTTTGCATTGTCCTTCTTCTTCTTCTTCTTCAACTTTGTCTTCATCTTCTTCTCCTTCTTCTTCGTCCTCTTCTTCTTCTTCTTCTTGTTCTTCTTATTCCTCCTATTTTTCTTCTTCCTCTTCTTCGTCTTCTTCTTCCTCTTCTACTTCTTCTTCTTCTTCTTCTTCCTCATCTTCCTCCTTTTCCTTGTTCTTCTTCTTCTTCTTCTTCCTCTTCTTCTACTTTGTCTTCTTCTTCTTCTTCTACTTCTTCTTCCACTTCTTCTTTTTCTTCTACTTCTTCTTCTTCTTCTTCTTCTTCCTCTTCCTCTTCTTCTTCTTCTTTCTCTTCTTCTTCATTTTCTTCTTCTTCTACTTCTACTACTACTTCTTCTTCTTCTTCTTCTTCTTCTTCTTTAGAAATCTTCAACTTTATCTTCTTGTTGCTATTCTTCTTCTCCGTCTTCTTCTTTTTCTTCTTCTTCTTCTTCTTCTTCTTCTACTACTACTACTACTTCTTCTTCTTTTACTTCTTCTTCTTTCACTTCCTCCTCTTCTTCTTCTTCTTCATCTTCGACTTCTTGTTCTTCATCTTCTTCTTTATCCTCTTCTTCTTTACCTTCCTTTTCTTCTTATTTTTCTTATTCTTCTTTTTCTTCCTCTTTTACTTCTTCTTCTTACTCATCTTCATCTTCTTCTTCTTCTTCATCATCATCATCATCTTCTTCTTCTTCTTCTTCTTCTTCTTCTTCCACTTCTTCCTCTACTTCTTCTTCTTCTTCTTCTTCCTCTACTTCTTGCTCTTCTTCCTCTTCTTCGTCTTCTTCTTCTTCTTTTTCTTCTTCCTTTTGTAAATTTCTTCTTCATCTTCTTCTTCTTCTTCGACTCCTTCTTTTTCTTCTTCTTCTTCTTCTTTGCCTTCTTCTTCATCCTTTTCTTCTTCTTCTTCTTCTTCTTCTTCTACTTCTTCACCTTCTTCTTCGTCTTCTTCTTCTTCTTCTTCTTCTTCGTCGTCCTCTTCTTCTACTTGTTCTTCTTATTCTTCTTCTTCTTCTTCTTCTTCTTCTTCTTCTTCTCCTACTTCTTCCTTTTCATCTTCTTCTTCTTCTTTTTCTTCTTCTTCTTCTTGTCCTTCTTCTTTCTTCTTGTTCTTGTTCTTATTCTTCTTCTT
>JAIUJO010001965.1:5000-10000 GCA_023846275.1 Vanilla planifolia
TCTTCTTCTTCCAATTCTTCTTCTTCTTCTTCTCCTTCGTCTTCCAATTCTTCTTCTTCCAATTCTTCTACTTCTTCTTCTTGATCTTCATCTTCATCTTTTTCTACTTCTTCTTTCTCTTCTTCTTTTTCTTCTTCTTCTTCTTCTTCTTTTTCACATTCCTCTTCCTCTTCCTCTTCTTCTTCCTTTTCTTCTTCTTCCTCTTCTTCTTCCTTTTCTTCTTCCTCTTCTTCTGCTTCTCCTTCTTTTTCTTTTCTTCATCTTCTTCTAATTCTACTTTATCTTCTTTTTTTTTCTTATTATTATTATTCTTCTTCTTCTTCTTCATCATCATCATCACCTTCATACTCTTCCTCTTCTTCTTCTTCTTCCTCTTCTTCTTCTAGTGCTTTTTCTTCTTCATTTTCTTCTTCCAATTCTTCTTCTTCTTCTTCTTCTTCTTCTTCCTCTTCTTCTTCTTCTTCTTCTTCTTCTTTCTCTTCCTCTCCCAATTCTTCTTCTTCTTCTTCTTCTTTCTCATCTTCTTCTAATTCTTCTTCATCTTCTTCTTGTTCTTCTTCCATATCATTTTCATCTTCTTCTTCTTCTTCTTCTTCTTCTTCTTCTTTCTCATCCTGTTCGTCTAATTCTGCTTCTTCTTCCCCTTTATTCTTCCTCTACATCATCATCATCATCTTCTTCTTCTTCTTCATGTTTATTCTACTTCTTCATCATCATCTTCTTCTTCTTCTTCTTTTCTTCTTCTCCTTCTTCTTCTTCTTCCTCTCCATTTGCTTCTTATGCTTCTTCTTTTGTTTCTTTACCTTCTTCTTCAACATTTTCTTCTTCTTCTACTTCTTCATCTTCTTCTTCCTCCTGTTCTTTTATTCTTCTTCTATATTTTCTTCTTCTTCTTCTTCTCCTTAATCTTCTTCTTCCTCTTCTTCTTCATCTTCTTCTTCTTCTTCATCATAATCATCATCATCAACTTCATCTTCTTCTTCTACTTCTTCTCCTTCTTTTTCTTTTTCTTCTTCTTCTTCTTCTTCTTCTTCTTCTCCTTCAAATCCATCTTCTTCTTTTACTTCTTCTTCTTCTTTGAATTCTACTTCTTCTTCTTCTTCTTGTTCTTCTTCTTCTTCATATTCTTCTTCTCTTCAAATTCTTCATCTTCTTCTTCTTCTTTTTCTTCATATTCATCATCATCATCTTCATCCTCTTCTTCTACATCTTCTCCTTCTTTTTCTTCTTCTTATTCTTCTCCTCCTTCCAATCCTTCTTCTTCTTCTTCTTCTTCATCATCTTCTTCTCTTCCAATTCTTCTTTTTCTTCTTCTTCTTCCTCATCTTCTTCTTCTTCTTCCTTTTCTTGTCCTTCTTCCTCTTCTTCTTTTTTTTATTCTTCTTCTCCTCCTCCCCCTTCTTCTTCTTCTTCTTCTTCCTCTAATTCTCCTTCTTCTTCTTCTTCTTCTTTCATCTTCTTCTTCAAGTTCTTCTTCTTCATCTTAATTATCATTATCATCTTCATATTCTTCCTCTTCTTCTTCTTCTTCTCCTCCTTCTAGTGCTTGTTCTTCTTTCTTTTTCTTCTTCTTCATCTTCCTCTTCCAATACTTCTTATTCTTCTTCTTTTTATTTCTCTTCTTCTTCTTCTTCTTCTTCCTCTTCTTCCAATTCTTCTTCTTCTTTCTCTTCTTCTTCTTCCAATTTTTTTCTTCTTCTTCTACTTGTAATTCTTATTCTTCTTGTTCCAATTCACCTTCTTGTAATTCTTTTTCTTCATCTTCTTCTTCTTCCAATTCACCTTCTTTTTCTTCTTCTTCTTGTTCTTCTTGTTCTTCTTCTTCTTTTTCTTCTTTATCGACTACTTCTTCTTCTTCTTCTTCTTTTGGTTTGTTCTTCTTCTTGTTTATCACCATCATCATCATCAAATTCTTCTTCTTCATCTTCTTCTTGTTTATTCTACTTCTTCCTCATTTTGATATTCTTCTTCTTCCTCTTTTCTTCTTCGTCTTCTTCTTCTTCTTCTTCTTCTTCTTCTTGCTCATTTTCTTCTCGTTTTTCTTTTTCTTGTTTGGCTTCTTCTTCAACATCTTCTTCATCTTCCACTTCTTCTTCTTCTTCTTCTTCTTCTCTTTTCTTCTTCTTCTTCTTCTTCTTCTAATTTTTCTTCTACTAATTCTAATTCTTTTTCTTTCTTCTCATTCTCCTTCTTCTTCTTCTTCTTTTGCTTCTTCTTCTTCTTCTTCCTCTACTTCCTCTTCTTCTTCTTCCACTTTTCTCCTTGTTCTTCTCCTTCTTTTTCATATCCATCTTCTTCATCATCATCATCATCATCTTCTTCTTCTTCTTCTTGTAATTCTACTTCTTCAACTACTTAATCATAATCATCTTCTTAATCTTCTTCTCCTTTTCCTTCTTCTTCTTCTCCTACTTCTTAATATTTTTTGAATTCTTCTTCTTCTTCGAATTTTTCTCCTTTCTTCTTCTTCTTCTTCTTGTTCCTCTTCTTCTTCTTCTTCTTTATCTTCTTCTTCTTCTTTCTCTTCTTCTTCATTTTCTTCATCATCTTCTTCTTCCTATTTAAACTTCTTATTTTTCTTCATCTTCTTTTTCTTGTTCTTCTTCATCTTCTTTATTCTTCTTCTTCTTAGTCTTCATCATCATCATCATCTTCTTCTTCTTCTTCACCTTCTTCACCTTCTTCTTCTTCTTCTTTTTCTTCTTCTACTACTTCTTCTTCCTTTTCTTCTTCTTCTTCTTCTTCTTCTTCTTCGTCTTTATTTTCTTCTTCTACTTTTTCTTCATCTTCTTCTTCTACTTCATCTTCTTCTTCTTCTTTTTCATCTTCTTCTTCTTCTTCTTTCTTCCTCTTCTTCTTCTTCATCATCATCTTCATATTCTTCTTATTCTTCTTCTTCTTATTTTTCTTACAGTGCTTCTTCCTTTTCTCCTTCCAATTCTTCTTCTTGTTCTTCTTCTTCTTCTTCCTCTTGTTCTTCCTCTTCTTCTTCCACTTCTTCTTCTTCTTCTTCATTCTCTTCTTCTTCCAATTCTTCTTCTTCTTCTTCTTCTTCCAATTCTTTTACTTTTTCTTCTTCTTCTTCTCCTTCTTCTTCTTCTTCTTTTTCTTCTTTCTCTTCTTTTTTGTCTAGTTCTTCTTCTTCTTCTTGTTTATTCTCGTTCTTCTTCATCATCATCATGATCTTCTTCTTCTACTTCTTCTTCCTCTTAATCTTCTTCTTCTTCTTCCAATTTTTCTTCTTCGTCTTCTTCCAATTCTTCTTCTGCTTCCCCTTCTTCTTCTTTTTCTTTTTCTTCTTGTTGTTCTTCTTCTGCTTTTTCTTCTTGTTCTACTTCTTCTTTTTCTTCTTCTTCTTCTTCTACTTCTTCTTCTTCTCTTTCTTCTTCTTCTTCTTCTTTGCCTTCATCTTCTTCATCTTCTCCTTCATCTTCTTCTACTTCTTCTCGCTCTTTTTCTTCTACATCTTCTTCTTCTTCTTCTTCTTCTTCTTCTTCTTCTTCTTCTTCTTCTTCTTCGACTTCTTCTATTTCTTGTTGTTCTTGTTTTTCTCCTGCTGCTTCTTCCATGGCTTCTTCTTCTTCTTCTTCTTCTTCTTCTTCTTCTTCTTCTTCTTCTTCTCCTTCTTCTTCTTCCTCTTCTTCAAATTATTCTCCTTCTTCTACTTGAAATTCTTCTTCTTCTTTTTCATCTTTTTTCTCTTCTTCTTCTTCTTCCCCTTCTTATTCTTCTTCTTCTTCTTCTTCTTCCAATTCTTCTTCTTTTTCTTCTTCTTTTTCTTCCTCTTGTTGTTTTTCTTCTTCTTATTCTTCCACATCTTTTTCTTTTTCTTCTTATTCTTCGTCTTTAAATCCTTGTCCTTTTTCTTCTTGCAAAACTTCACCTTCTTCTTCTTCTTCTACATGTTCTTCTTCATCTCCAACTCCTACTTCTTCTTCTTCTCCTTCTTCTCCATTTTCTTCTTCTTATTCTTCTTTTTCTTTAAACTTCTTCTATTTCTTCTTCTTCTTCATCATATTCTTCTTCTTTTTTTCTTCTTCTTCATCATCTTCTTCTTCATCTTCATCTTCTTCACCTTCTTTTTCTTTTTCTTTTCTTTTTCTTCTTCTACTTCTTTTTCTTCTTCTTTATCTTCGTCTTCCTTTTCTTCTTCTTCTTCTTCCTCTTCTTTTTCTTCTTCTTCTTCTTCTTCTTCTTCTTTTTCTTCTTCTTCTTCTTCTTCTTCTTCTTCTTTTCCTTCCTTTTCATCTTCCACTTTTTCCTCTAATTCTCCTTCTTCTTCTTCTTCTTTCTTCATCTTTTTCTTCTTCTTCTTCTTCTTCTTCTTCATCATCATCTTTGTACTCTTCCTCTTCTTCTTCTTCTTCCTCTTCTTCTTCCAGTGCTTCTTCTTCTTCTTCGTCTTCTTCCAATTCTTCTTGATCTTCTTTTGCTACTTCTTCTTCCCCTTCTTCTTCTTCTTCTTCTTCTTCTTCTTCTTTTTCTTCTTCTTTCCCTTAATCTTCCAATTCTTCTTCTACTTCTTCTTCTTCTTTTTCTTCGAATTCATTTTCTTCTTCTTCTTCTTCTTCTTCCTCTTCTTCTTCTTTTAAATCTTCTTCTTCTTCTTCCATTTCACACTTTTTTTATTCTTCTCCTTTTTCTCCTCCTTCTTCTTCTTTCCCTTCTTTTTTGTCTACTTCTTCTTCTTCTTCTTCTTGTTTATTCTTCTTCTTCTTCATCATCACCATGATCTTCTTCTTCTTTCAGTTAATTCTACTTCTTCAACATCATCGTCTTCTTTTTCTTTTCCTCTTCTTCTTCCCCTTCCTCTTCTTCATCCACTTCTCCATTTTCTTCTTCTTCTTCTTCTTCTTCTTCTTCTTTTCTACTTCTTCTTCTTCTTCTTCTTCTTAACCTTGTTCTTCTTCTTCAACTACTTCTTCTTCATCTTCTTTTTCTTCTTCTTTTTTTTCCTATTTTTCTTCTTCTTCTTCTTCATCAACATCTTCATCTTCTTC
>JAIUJO010001965.1:87500-92290 GCA_023846275.1 Vanilla planifolia
CTTCTTCGTCTTCTTCGTCATGATCGTCATCTTGTTCTTCTTCTCTCTTCTCTTCTTCTTCTACTACTACTACTACTACTTCTTCCTCTTCTTCTTCTCCTTCTTTTTCTTCTTCTTTCTCTTCTTCTTCTCCTTCTTCTCCTTCTCCTTCTTCCTCTTCTTCTTCTTCTACTTCTTCTTCTTCCTCCTCCTCTTCTTTTCTTCTTCTTTCTTCTTATTTTTCTTTTACTCCTCTTTCTTCTTCTTCTTCTTCTTCCTTTTCATCCTGTTCTTGTTCTTCTTTTACTTCTTATTTTTTGTCTTCTTCTTATTGTTCTTCTTCTTGTTGTTTTTATTCTTCTATTGCTTCTACTACTTCCTCTTATTCTTCTTCTTGTTTTTCTTCCTCTTCCTCTTCTTCTTCTTCTCTTCTTTCTTCTTCTTCTTCTCCTCCTTCTTTAGTTTCATATACATCTTCTTTTTTTTCCTTTATTTACTTCCTCTTCTTCCTTGTAATCAACATTACATTTTTCTTGAACTTTTTCTTCTTCTTCTTCTTCTTCATCTTTTTATTTTTACTTTTCTTCTTCTTCTTCTTCTTCTTCAACTTCTTCTTCTTCTTCTTCTTCTTCGTCTTCTTCTTCTTCTTCTTCTTCATCTTCTTCTTCTTCTTCATCTTCTTCTTCTTCTTCTACTTCTTCCTCTTCTCATTCTTATTCTTCTTCATCTCCTTCTTCTTCTTCTACTAATTCTCTTCTTCTTGTTCTTCTTTCTTCATCTTACTCTTCTTCTTCTTCCTCTACTTCTTCTCCTTCTTCTTCTTCTCTTTTTCCTCTTCTTCCTCTCGTTCTTTCTCATTCTTCTCCTTCTTCTTCTTCTTCTACTACTACTTCTTCTTCATCTTCTTCTTCATCATCATCTTATTATTATTCTTCTTCTTCTACATATTTTTCTTCTTTTTTTCTTCTTCTTTTTCTTTTCTTCCTTTTCTTCTTTTACTTCTCCTTCTTCTTCTACTTCTTCCTCTTCTTACTCATTTTGTTCTTCTTCCTCTTCTTACTCATTTTGTTCTTCCTCCTCTTCTTCTTTCTTCTTCTTGGTCCTCTTCATCTTTTCTTCTTCTTCTTCATCTTCATCATCTTCTTCTTCTTCTTCTTCTCCTTCTTCATCTTCTTCTTCTTCTTCTTCTTCTTCTTATTCTTTCATTATCTTCTTCTTCATCTTCTTCTTCTTCTTTTACTTCTTCTCCTTCTTCTTTCTTCTTCTTCTTCATCATCTTCTTCTCCCCACTTCTCCTTTGTCTCTATCTTCTTCTTGTCTTCTTCTCATTATTATTATTATTATTTTTCTTCTTCTCGTTCTTTTTCTTCTACTTCTTCTCATCCCATTCTTCTCCATCTTCTCCTTCTTCTTCTTCTTTTGCATCTACTACTTCTACTTCTCTTCTTCTTCTTCTCTTCATCTTCTCCTTCTTCTTCTTCTTCTTGTTCTTCTTATTCTTCTTCTTCTTATTCTTCTTCTTTACTTTTACTTCTTGTTCTTCTTCTTCTTCCTCTTCATTTTCTTTTTTTTCGTCTTCTTCTTCTTCTTTTACTACATCTTTTTCCTCTTCTTCTTCTTGTTCATCTTCTTCTTCTTCTTCTTCTTTTTCTTCTTATTCTTCCTCTTCTTGTTCTTCTTCTTCTTCTTCTTCTTCGCCTTCATCTTCTTCTTCCTCCTCCTCTTCTTCTTCTTCTTCCTTTTCCTTCTTCTTCTTCTTCTTCTTCTTCTTCTTCTTCTTCGTCTTCGTCTTCTTCTTTTTCTTCTGCTTGTTCTTCTTCTTCTTCTTCTTCTTCATCTTCTTCTACTATGCTTCTCTTCTTCTTCTTCTTCTTCTTTCTCTTCTTCTTCGTCTTGTTCTTCTTCTTCTTCTTCTTCTTCTTCTTCTTTCTCTTCTTCTTTGTCTTTTTCTTCTTCTTGTTCTTATTCTTGTTCTTCTTCTTCTTCTTCTTCTTATACTTCTTCTTTTTCTTCTACTTCTTCCTTTTCTTCTACTTCTTCTTCTTCTTCTACTTCTTCTTCTTCTTCTGCACCTTCTTCTGCTACATCTCCTGCTTCTTCTTCTCCTTCTTCTCCTTCTTCTTCTCCCTCTTCATCTTCTTCTTCATCTTTTGCTTTTTCTTCTCTTTTGTTACTGTTTCTTCCTCTACTAACTACTACTTCTTCTTCTTCTTCCTTTTCTTCTTCTTCTTCTTCTTCTTTTATTTCAACTTCTTTTCTTTTTGCTTCTTCTTCTCTTAGTTTTTCTTCTTCTTCTTCTTCTTCTTCTTCATCTTCTTCTTATTCTTCTACTTCTTCATCATCTTCTTCTTCTTCTTCTTCTTCTTCTTCTCCTTCTTTCTCTTCTTTTTCTACTCCCCCTTCTTCTTCTCCTTCTCTTATTCTTATTCATATTCTTATTCTTCTTCTTCTTCTTCTCTTCTTTTTCTTCTTCATCTTCTTCTCTGGTTCTTCTTCTTCTTCTTCTTCTTCTTCTCTTATTATTATTATTATTATTGTTGTTATTATTATTATTATTATTATTATTATTATTATTATTATTATTATTATTGTTATTCCTCTTTTTGTTCTTTTTTTTTCTTCTTCTTCTCCTTCTTCTTTTTCATCTACTTGTTCTTTTTTCTTCTTCAACTTCTTCTTCATCTTTATCATCAACATTATATTTTTCTTCGTCTTTTCTTCTTCTGCACCTTCTTCTTCTTTTCCTTTTTCTTCTTCTTCTTCACCTTCTTATTCTTCTTCTTCTTTTTCTTTTTCTTCTTCCTCTTTTTCTTCTTCTTCTTCTTCTTCTTATTGTTTTCCTACTTCTTCATCTTCCCCTTCTTCTTATTCTCCTTCTTCTTCTTCTTCTTCCTCTTCTTCTACTTCTTCCTCTTCCTCTCGTTCTTCTTCATCTTCTCCTTCTTCTTCTTCTCTTTCTTCTTCTCTCCTCCTTCTTCTTGTTCTTCTTCTTCTTTTCTTCCTCTTCTTCTTTAACTTCTCCTTCTTCCTTTATTCTTCTTCTTGTCCTTCTTGTTCTTCATCTTTTTCCTCTTTGTCTTCTTCTTCTTCTTCTTCTTCTTCTTCTTCTTCTTCATCTTCTTCTACTTCTTCCTCATCCTCTTCATCATCATCTTCTTCTTATTATTATTATTATTATTATTATTCTTCTTGTTATTCTTCTTATTCTTCTTTTTATTCTTCTTCTTCTTCTTCTTCTCCTTGTTCTACTTCTTCTTGTTCTTTTTTTATTCTTATTCTTCTCCCTCCACTTCTTCTTTGTCTTTTTCTTCTCCTTGTTCTTCTTCTGATTATTATTACTATTATTCTTCTTCTCATTCTACTTCTTCTTCTTCCTCTGCCTCTCCTTCTCCTTCTTCTCCTTCTTCTTCTACTACTTATTCTGCTTCTGCTACTTCTACTTCTTATTCTTCTTCTTCTTCTTCAACATCTTCAACTTCTTCTCCTTCTTTTTCCTCTTCTTCTTTTTCCTCTTTTTCTTTGTCTTCTTTTTCGTCTTCTTTCTCTTCTTTCACTACTTTTTTTTACCTCGTCTTCTTCTTGTTATTCTGCTTCATCTTCTTCTTCTTCCTCTTATTATTATTATTATTATTATTCTAGTTCTTCTTCTTCATCTTCTTCTTCTACTTCCTCTTCTTCTTCTTCTTCTTCTTCATCTTCTGCTTCTTCTTCTTCATGTTTTTCTTCTCCTCCTCCTTCTTCTTCTTCTTCTTTTTCTTCTTCTTCTTCATCATCATCATCTTCTTCTTCTTTTCCTTCTTCTTCTTCCCCTACTTCTTCTTCTTCTTCCTTCTTATTTTTCTTCTTCTTCTTCTTCTTCTTCTTCTTCTTCCTCTTTGTCTTCTTCTTCTTCTTCTTCGCCTTCTCCTTCTTCTACTTATGCTTCTTCTTCTTCTTCTTCTTCTTCTCCTTCTTTTTCTTCTTATTCTTGTTCTTCTTCATCTTCTTCTTCTTCTTCTTTAATACTTCTTCTTCTTCTTCTTCTTCTTCTTCTTCTTCTTCCTCTTCACATTCTACTCCTTATGCTCCCTACTTCTTCTTCTCCTTCTTCTTCTTCTTCTTTTTATTCTACATCTTCTTTATATTCTTCTTCTTCTTCTCTAATACTACTACTACTACTACTACTTCTTCTTCTTCTTCTTCTTCTTCTTTTCATTTTTTCTTCTTCTTGTTCTTTTATTTCATCTTCATTTTTTTATTCTTCTTCTCGTTGTTCTTTTTCTTCCTCTTCTTCTACTTCTTCTACTTCTTCATCTTCTTCATCTTCCTCTTCTTCTTCTTTTTCTTCTTCTTCTTCTTCTTCTTCTCCTTCTTCCTCTTCTTCTTATACTCCCCTTCTTCTTCTTCTTCTTTTTCCTCTTATTCTTAATCTTATTATTATTATTCTTCTTCTTCTTCTTTTACAACTACTACTACTTCTTCTCCTTCTGTTTCTTCTTCATCTTGTTCTTCTTGTTCTTCTTCTTCTTCTTCTTCCTCCTCTTATTAATATTATTATTATTGCTATTATTATTCTTATTATTATTATTATTATTATTATTATTATTGTTATTATTATTATTATTATTATTATTGTTATTCTTCTTGTTATTCTTCTTTTTCTTCTTCTATTACTTCTTCTTGTTATTCCTCTTCTTCTTTTACTTCTTCTTCTTCTTCTACTCCTTTTACTTCTTCTTTCTTACCATCATCTTTATCTTTTTCTTATTATTCTTTTTTCCTTCTTCTTTATCATCATCTTCTTCTTCTTCTTTTATTCTTGTTCTTCTTCT
>JAIUJO010001001.1:0-2500 GCA_023846275.1 Vanilla planifolia
ACTATTCTTCTTCTTCTTCATCATATTCTTCTTCTTCTGCTTCTCTCACTTCTTATTCTTCTGCTTCAATTTCTTTTTCTTCTTCTAGTTCAACTTTTGCCTTTTCTTCTTCTTTTTCTACCTCTTCTACTTCATCTTTTTCTACCTCTTCTACTCCTTCTTTTTCCTCTTCTTCTTCTTCTTTTGGTTCAACTTCTACTTTTTCTCATTCTTCTTCTTCTTCTTCATCTTTTTCTACTTCTAGTACTTCTTTTTCTTCTTCGTCTTCTTCTGGTTGTTCTTCTTTTCGTCTTCTTCTTCTGCTACTACTTCAACCTTCTCTATTTCTTTTTTTCTTCTTCTTCTTTTTCTAATTGTACTTTTTCTTTTTCTTCTTCTTCTTCTTCTTCTTCTTCTTCCTCTTCTTTTTCTTCTTCTTCTTCTTCTTCTTCTTCTACATCCTCTTCTTCTTCTTCTTCTTCTACTTCTTATACTTCTTCTTCTTTCTAATTCTTCTTCTTCTTCTTCTTCTACTTCTTCTTCTTATTCATCTTCTTTTTTTTTTCTTCTTCTTCAACTTCTTCTACTACTAACTACTAATATTATGACTACTACTAATTTTTGTTTTTCTTCTTCTTCTTCCTCTTCTTCTCCTTCTTCCTCCTCCTCGTCCACTTCTTCTTTTTTCTTGTTCTGCTTCTTTTACCTGAACTTTTGCTTTTTCTTGTACTTATTCCTCTTCTTCATCTTTTTTACTTCTTCTTCTTCTTCATCTTCTTCTACTTTTCTTCTTTTCTTCCTCTTCTCTTTCCTTCTCTCTTCTTCTTCTTATACTTCAACCCTTTTTTTCTTTTTTTTCCTACTTCTTTTTTCTACTTGTTCTTTTTCTATTTCTTCTTCTTCTTCTTCTTCTTCTTTATCTTCTTCTTCTTCTTCTTTATCTTCTTCTTCTTCTTCTTCTACTACTACTACTACTACTACTTCTTCTTCTTCTCTTTTTTTCATCTTCATCTTCATCTTCATCTTCATCTTCTTCTTCTTCGTCTTCTCTTCTTCCTCTTCTTATTCGTCTTGTATTTAGTCTTCCTCAACTACTTCTACTTCTTCTTCTTCCTCTTCTTCTTCTTTTTCTTGAACTTCATCTTTTTCTCATTCTTCTTTTTCATCTTTTTCTAATTCTTCTTCTTCTTCTTCTTCTTCTTCTTCTCACTACTTATTCTTCTTTCTCTTCCCTTCTTCTTATTCTTCTACTTTTTCTATTTCAACCTTTTCTTTTTTCTATTTTCTTCTCTTGTTTTTCTTTTTCTACTTTTCTTTTTCTTTTTGTTCTTCTTCTCTTCTTCTTCTTCTTCATCATCAACTCTTCTTCTTCTTCTTCTTTCTTCCCCTACTTCTTCTTCTTCTTTTACTTCTTCAATTTTAACCTTTCCTTTTTCTTCTTTTTCTTCTTTTTCTACTTCTTCTTTTCTTTTCTTCCTCTTTTCTCTTTATCTTCTTTCTCTCTTCTTCTCCTTCTTCTTCTTCTTCTTCTACTTCTACTTCTTCTTCTTCTTCTTTTCTTATTCTTTCTACTTCTTTTTCTTCTTCTTCTTTGTCTTCGCCTTCTTCTTCACCTTTTTCTGTTTCTTCTTGTTCTTCTTCTTCTCCTTCTTCTTCTGCTTGTTATCCTTTTTATCTCTTCTTTTTCCTTCTTCTTCTTCTTCTTCTTCTACTTCAACCATTTTTTCTTCTTTTTCTTCTACTTCTTCATCTTTTTCTACTTTTTCTTTTCATTTTCTTCTTCTTCTTCTACAAATTCTTCTTCATCTTCTTCTCCTTCTTCCGCTTCTTCTTCTACTACTACTTCTTCTTCTTGTTCTTCTTCTTCTTCTTCTCGTTCTCCTTCTTCTTCTTCGTCTTCTTCTTCCTCCTTCTTCTTCTCCTTCCTCTTCTTCTTCTTCCTCTTCTTCTTCTTCTTTTTCTTCCTTTTCTTCTTCTCCTTCTCTTCCTTTTCTTCTTCTTCTTCCTCTTCTTCTTCCACTCCTACTTCTTCCTCTATTACTTCTTCTTCCTCTTCTTCTTCTTTTTCTTCAACTTCTACTTTTTCTCGTTCTTCTTCTTCATCTTTTTCTACTTCTTCTTCTCCTTCTCTTTTTCTTCCCCTTTTTCTTCTTCTTATTCTACTTCTTCTATTTCAACCTTTTCTTTTTCTTCTGTTTCTTCTTCTCTTCTTCCGCATTTTCTACTTGTTCTTTTTCTTTTTCTTCTTCTTCTTCTTCTTCTACTTCTTCTTCTCCTTCTTTTCCTCTTCTACTTCTTTATCTTCTTTCTCTTCTTCTTCTTCTTCTTCTTCTTCGACTTCTCCTTCTTCTTCTACGTCTTCTTCTTCCTCTTCTTCTTCTTCTTCTTCCTCTTCTTCTCTTCTACTTCCTCTTCTTCTTCTTCTTCTTCTTCCTCTCCTTCTTCTTCTTCGTCCTCTTCTTCTCCTTCTTCTCCTTCCTCTTCTTTTTCTTCTCCTTCCTCTTCTTCTTCTTCGCCTTCC
>JAIUJO010001001.1:7500-17500 GCA_023846275.1 Vanilla planifolia
TTCTTTTTCTTCTTCTTCTTCTTCTTCTACTTCTTCTTCTCCTTCTTCTTCCTCTTCTACTTATTTATCTTCTTTCTCTTCTTCTTCTTCTTCTTCTTCGACTTCTTCTTCTTCTTCTACATCTTCTTCTTCCTCTTCTTCTTCTTCTTCTTCCTCTTCTTCTTCTTCTGCTTCCACTTCTTCTTCTTCTTCTTCTTCCTCTCCTTCTTCTTCTTCTTCTTCTTCTTCTTCTTCTTCTCCTTCCTCTTCTTTTTCTTCTCCTTCCTCTTCTTCTTCTTCGCCTTCCACTTCCCCTTCTCCTTCTTCTTCTTCTACTTCTTCTTCTGCTTCTTCTACTTCTGTCGTCTTTTTCTTCTTCTTCTTCTTATTCATCTCCTTCTTCATCTTCTTCTTCTTCTTGTTCCTCCTCTTCTTCTTCTTCTTCTTCTTCTTCTTCCTCTTCTTATTCCTCTTCTATTTCTTCTTCCTCTACT
The DNA here is from genome assembly GCA_023846275.1 of Vanilla planifolia. Lineage (NCBI taxonomy): Eukaryota > Viridiplantae > Streptophyta > Magnoliopsida > Asparagales > Orchidaceae > Vanilla > Vanilla planifolia. The sequence goes on from JAIUJO010001001.1 coordinate 7,974, forward strand.
CCTTCTTCTTCTTCTTTTTCTTCAACTTCTACTTCTTCTTCCTCCTTTTCTACTTCTTCTTCTTCTTCTTTTTCTTCCCTTTCTTCTTCTTATAATTCTTCAATTTCAACCTTTTCTTTTTCTTCTTTTTCTTGTTCTTCTTCTTCTTCTTATTCTTCTTTTTTTACTTGTTCTTTTTCTTTTTCTTCTTCTTCTTCTTCTACTTCTTCATCTTTTTCTTCTTCTTCTTCTTCTTCTTCCTCTTCTTTTCATCGCCCTTCCTTCTTCTTCTTCTTTTACTTCCTCTATTTCAGCCTTTTCTTTTTCTTCTTTTTCTTCTTCTTCTTCTTTTTCTACTAGTTCTCTTTCTTTTTCTTCTTCTTCTTCTTCATCATCATCATCTTCTTCTTCTTTATCTTCTTTCTCTTCTTCTTCTTCTTCTATTCATCATCAACTTCTACTTCTTCTTCTTCTTCTTCTTCATATTCTTTCTACTTCTTCTTCTTCTTCTTCTTCTTCCACTTCTTCTTCTTTTTCCTCTTCTTCTTCTTCTTCTTCCTCCTCTTCTTCTTCTTCCTCCACTTCTTCTTCTTCCTCTTCTTCGTCTTCTTCTTCTTCTTCCTCATCTGTTACTTTTTCCTCTGTTACTTCTTCTTCTTCTTCCTCCTCTTCTTCTTCTTTTTCTTCAACTTCTACTTTTTCTCGTTCTTCTTCTTCATCTTTTTCTACTTCTACTTCTTCTTCTTCTTCTTCTTCATCTTCTCCTTGTTCTTATTTTTCTTCCCCTCCTTGTTCTTATTCTTCTACTTCTTCTATTTCAACCTTTTCTTTTTCCTCTTTTTCTTCTTCTTCTTCTTCTTTTTCTACTTGTTCATTTTCTTTTTCTTTTTCTTCTTCTTCTTCTTCTTCTTCTTCTTCTTCTTCTTTTTCTTCATCTTCTTTTCTTCCCCTTCTTTTTCTTCTTCTTTTTCTTCATTTATTTCAAACTTTTCTTTTTCTTCTTTTTCTTCTTCTTTTTTCTTTTTGAACTTGTTCTTTTTCTGCTTCTTCTTCTTCTTCTTCTTTATCTTCTTTCTCATCTTCTTCATCTTCTTCATCATCATCTTCTTCTTCTTCTTCTACTTCTTCTTCTTCTTCTTCTTCTTCTTCATCTTCTTCTTCTTCTTCTTCTTATTCTTGCTACTTCTTCTTCTTCTTCTTCTTCTTCTTCTTCTTCTTCTTCTTCATCTTTTTCTACTTCTACTTCTTCTTCTACTGCTTGTTCTTCTTTTTCTTCCTCTTCTTCTTCTTTTTCTTCTTCTTCTTCTTGTTCTTCTTCTTTTACTTCAACCTTCTTTTCTTTTCTTTTTCTTCTACTTGTTCTTCTTTTTCTACTTTTTCTTTTTTTTTCTTCTTCTTCTACTACTTCATCTTCTTCTTCTTCTCCTTCTTCTTCTTCTTCTAATACTACTACTTCTTCTTCTACTTCTTCTTCTTCTTCTTTGGTCTCTTCTTCTCCTTTTTATTCTCCTTCTTCTTCTCTTTTTTCATTTTCTTCTTCATCATCTTCTTCTTCTACTTCTTCCTCTTCTTCTTCCTCTTCTACTTCTTCTTCTACTATTTCTTCTTCTTCCTCTTCTTCTTCTTTTTCTTCAACTTCAACTTTTCTCCTTCTTCTTCTTATTCGTCTTTTTTTACCGCTTCATCTTTTTCTTCCTTCTTCTTTTTCTTCCCCTTCTTTTTCTTCTTCTACTTCTTCTATTTCAACTTTTTCTTTTTCTTCTTTTTCTTCTTTTTCTTCTTATTCTTCATCTTTGTTTTTTACTTATTCTTTTTCTTCTTCATCTTCTTCTTCTTCTTCTTCTTCTTCTTTTTCTTCTTCTTCTTCTTCTTCTTTTTCTTCTTCTACTCCTTTTCTTCCCCTTCTTCTTCTTCTTCTTTTTTACTTCTTTTATTTCAACCTTGTCTTTTTCTTCTTTTTCTTCTTCTTCTTCTACTTTTTCTAATTGTTCTTTTTCTTTTTCTTCTTCTTCGTCTCCTTCTTTTTCTTCATCTTCCCCTTCTTCTTCTTCATCTTCTTCTTCTTTATCTTCATTCTGTTCTTCTTCTTCTTCTTCTTCTTCTTCTCATTCTTTTTTCTTCTTATTCTTCTTCTTCTTCTTCATCTTCTTCTTCTTCTTTTTCTTCATCTTCTTCTTCTTCTTTTTCTGCTTCTTCTTCTTATTCTTCCTCTTTTTCTTCTTCTTCTTCCTCTTCTTCTTCTTCTTCTGCCTCCTCTTCTTCTTCGTCTTCCTCCATATCTTCTTCTTCCTCTTCTTCATTTTCTTCTTCTTCTACTTCTTCTTCTTCTTCTTCTTCTTCTACTACTTCTTCTTCTTCCTTTTCTTCTTCTTCTTCTTCCTCTTTTTCTTCTTCTTCTTCCTCTTTTTCTTCTTCTTCTTCCTCTTCTTCTCTCTTCTTCTTCTTCTTCTTCTTCTTCTTCTTTGTCTTCTTTTTCTTCTTCTTCTTCGTCTTTGTCTTCTTCTTCTTCTTCTTCTTCTTCTTTTTATTGTTCTTCTTCCTCTACCTCTTCTTTTTTGCTTCTCCTTCTTTCCTTGTTCTTCTTCTTCTTCTTCCTCATCCTCTTCTTCTTCTTCAACATCTTCTTCTTCTTCTTCCACTTCTACTTGTTCATCTTGTTCTTGTTGTTCTTCTTTTTCTTCTTCTTCATCTTCTTCTTCTTCTCTTTCTTCTTTTGCTTCTTCTTCTTCTTCTTAGTCTATTATTTCTTCTTCTTCTTCTTCTTCTTCTTCATTTTCATCATTATCATTATTATCATCATTATCTTCTTCTTCTTCTCCTTCCTCCTCTTTTTCTTCGTCTTCTTTTTCGTCTTCGTCCTCTACATCTTCTTCATCTACTTCTTCTTCCTCTTCTCTTTCTTCTTCTTCTTCTTCTCCACTTCCTCTTCTTCTCTTACTCTTCTTCTTCTTCTTTTTCTACTTCTTCTTCTTCTTCTTTTTCTCCTTCTTCTTCTTCTTCTTCCTCTTCTTCTTCTTCTTCTTTGTCTTCATCTTCTTTTTTTCTTCTTCTTCTTCTTCTTCTTCTTCGTCTTCTTCTTCTTCTGCTTCCTCTTCTTCTTCTTCTTCTACTTCTTATTATTTTGCTACTTCATCATCTACTTCTTCTCCTTCTTTTTCTCTTTCATTTTCTTCTTCTTTGTATTCTTCTTCTACTTCTTCTTCTTCTTCTTCCTCCTGTTTTCTTTCCTCTTCTCGTTCATCATCATCATCTTCTTCTTTTTCTTCTTCTTCTCTATCTTCTTCTTCTTCTTCTTCTTCTTCTTCTTCTTCTTCTACTTCTTCTTCTCCTCCTCTTCGTTTTCTTCTTCTTCTTCTTCTTCTTCTTCTTCTTCTTCTTCTCCTTCTTCTTATTCTTTTTTCTTATTATCCTTCTGGTTCTTCTTCTTATTATTATTTTTCTTCTTTCTCTTCTTCTTCTTCTACTACTACTACTACTTTATCTTCCTCATTTTCTTCGTATTATTGTTGTTGTTCTTCTTCTTCTTCTTTTTCTCCTTATTCTCCTCCTCCTTCTACTTCTTATTCTTGTTCGTGTTCTTGTTCTTCTTCTTTGTTATTCTATAACTTCTTTTTCTTCTACTTTTTCTTCTTCTTCTTTTTCTACTTCTTCTCCTTTTTCTACTTCTGCTTCTTCTTTTTCTTGTTCTTCTTCTTCTTCTTCTTCTTCTTCTTCTTCTTATTCTTCTTCTTCTTCTTCTTCTTCTTCTTCTTATTATTCTTCTTTTTCTTCTTCTTCTTCTTTTTTGTCTTTTTCTTCTTCTTCTTCTTCTTCTTCTTCTTTTTCTTCTTATTCTTCTTTGCCTTTTCTTCTACTTCCACTTCTTCTTCTTCGTCTTCTTCTTCTTCTTCTTCTTATTCTTCTTATTCGTCTTGTTCTTGTTCTTGTTCTTCTTCTTCTCTTCTTCTTTTTCTTCTTCTTCTTCTTCTTGTTCTTCTTCTTTTCATCATCTTCTTCTTATTCTTTTTCTTCTTCTTCGTCTTCTTGTTCTTCATCTTGTTCTACTTCTTTTTCTTCTTCTACTTGTACTGCTTCTCCTTCTACTTCTTCTTTCTCTTTCTACTTCTTCTTCTTCTTCTCCTACTTTATCTTCTTCTTCTCCATCTTCTTCTCTTCTTGTTCTTCTTCTTCTTCTTCTTCTTCTTTTTCTTCTTTCTTCTTCTTCTTCGTCTTCGTCATCTTCTTCTTCTTCATCTTCTTCTTCTTCTTCTTCTTCTTCTTCTTCTTCTTCCTCCAGCACTTCTTCTTTTCTTCTCCTTCTTTCCTGTTTCTTCTTCTTTCTCTTCCTCCTCCTCCTCTTCTTCTTCATCATCTTCTTCTTCTTCTACTTCTACTTCTTCTTTTTCTTCATCTTCTTTTTCTTTTTCTTCTTCTTCTTCTTCTTCTTCTTCTCCTTCTTCTTGTCTTTCTTCTTTTCCTTCATTTTCTTCTTCTTTTTCTTCTTCATCTTCCTCTTCTTCTTCTACCTCTTCTTCTCCTTCTACTAATTCTTCTTTTTCTTCTTCGTCATTTTCATCATTATCATCTTTATCATCGTCATCTTCTTCTTCATCTTCTTCTTCTTTTTCATCTTCCTCTTCTTCATCATCTTCTTCTTCTTCTCCTTCTTCTTCTTCTTCTTCATTCACTTCTTTCTACTCTTCTTCTTCTTCTTCTTCTTATTCTTCTTCTTCTTGATCTTATTCTTCTTCTTCTTCTACTTCTTCCTCCTCATCATTTTCTTCCTCTTATTCCTCTAATTTCCCTTCTTCTTCTTCTTCTTCTTCTACTTCTTCCTCCTCATCATTTTCTTCCTCTTATTCCTCTAATTTCCCTTCTTCTTCTTCTTCTTCTTCTTCTTCTTCGTGTTCTTCTCCTTCTACTTCTTCTTCCTCTTCTTTTTCTTCTAGTTCTTCCCCTTATTTTTTGACTTCTTCCTCTTCTTCTACCTCTTCTTCTGCTTCTTCTTGTTCTTCTTCTTCTTCCTCTACTTCTTTATCATCTTCTTCTTCTTCCCCTTCTACTTCTTCTTCCTTTTCTTCATCTTCTTTTTCCTTATCTTCTTCCTTTTCTTGTTCTACTTTTTATTCTTCTTCTTCTTATTCTTCTACTTCTTGTTATCATTATTATTGTTATTGTTATTATTACTCTTATTGTTCTTATTATTATTATTATTTTTCTTCTTTTTCTTCTTCTTCTTCTACTTCTTCTTCTTCTACTTCTTCTTCTTCTTCTTCTTTTTATTTTTCATCTTCTTCTCATTATTATTATTTTTCATCTTCTACATCTTCTTCTTCTTCATCATCATCTTCTTCTTCTTCTATTATAATCATTACTTCTACATCTTCCTCTACTTCAACTTTTTCTTTCTTCTTCTCCGTCCACTACTACTACATCTTCTTCTTCTTATTTATTCTTCTTCTTTTTCTTCTTCTTCTTCTTCTTCTTCATCATCTTCTTCTTCTTCTTCTTCTACTTCTACTACTTCCTCTTCTTCTTCTTCTTCTTCATCTTCTTCTTCTTCTTCTTTGTCTACTTCTTCTTCTTCTTCTTCTTCTTCTTCAACTTCTTCTTCTATTTCCTCTTCTTCTTCTTCTTCTTCTTCTTTTCTTCTCGTTCTTCTCTTCTTCTTCTTCTTTTCTTCTCGTTCTTCTCTTCTGCTTCTTCTTCTTCTTCTTTCTCCTCCTCTTTTTCTTCATCTTCTTCTTCATCTTCGTCCTCGACATCTTCATCTACTTCTTCTTCTTTTTCTTCTTCTTCTTCATTTTCTTCTTCTTCTTTTCCACTATATCTTCTTCTTCTTTCTCTTCTTCTTCATCTTTTTCTTCTTCTTCTTCTTCTTCTTCTTCTTCTTCAATGTCTTCTTTGTCTTCTTCGTCTTCATCTTCTTCTTCTTCTTCTTCTTCTTTGGCTTCCTCTTCTTCTTCTTCTACTTCTTCCTTATTCTGCTACTTCGTCTTCTACTACTTCTTCTTCTTCATCATCTTCTTCTTCTATTTCTCATTCTTTTTCTTCTTTTTTGTCTTTTTCTTCTCAGTGTCCCAATAAAAAAGTGGCAATGCAGGGAAACGAACCCAAATAGGAGCACACATAGCAGTCTTAGCGGTGGGGCGGAACTCTGGTGTCCAGATGTCAAGGCCCATGCTTGACTTGCAACATGCTAGCCCCCCCCCAAGACTAACCATATTCCTATCCTCAATGGTGCTAAAATGTAGACGAAAACATCCCAACGATAAATCAAGAATCCTTAAATTTTTAAGGTTCCCACAACGCCACAGCAGAAGTCGTGCAATTACATGAAAAGGCAAGGAATTCCCATAGACACGACCAGCAAAGTCATATTGGTGAAAATCTCTGCGTCGAATTGAGGCCTCAGCCGAAATAACCACAGCATCATTCTCCAGGTAATTTGGTGTAGGTGCAACATGTTCTTTAATGTCAATAAGAGCTGGCTTCATAAATGAAGAGACACCTCCCCTAGGCACAGAGTTGTTTGCAGTTAAAGCATCCTTGAAACTGACTTTTAATTCATTTGCTGCAATACCCTACCCATAGACTGTGCGACATTAGTGTCATGGGCATCCCCACCACAAGTAGGCACAGGCGTGGGAGTGCGCGATCATATTGCTGGCGCAAGGTGTGCATCCAAAGGCACAACAATAGCGCCACCCACACATGCAGGTGCGGCGCAAGGGCTTGACGCAACGCACGTAGCGGAGGCCTCAGCATCCTCATAGCACGTTGCAGCAACCAAACTTGTCTACTCAGCACTGTTAGAATAGACACTAGGCTTTGTAGAAATATCTGTTTCATTAAAAATGTATCCCGAGTCACCATCTATCACAGGACATTCCAAGAACAAGACCTTTTCCTCCAATACTTGGCTCAGCATCACAAGCATCAATAGGCAGCGAAGCACGAATAGGAGAGCTACTTGCACCATTCTTCAGTTTCTTATTTCTTTTCTTGTTTTTTGCCCTAGCCATATTACCAAATGTAGAACACTCAAAACACAAGGCAGGACCACAACGAACCCTAGAGCACCAAGGAATGGACAGAGAGATTACACAGTCCAGAAAGATTACCTATGCACAATTGCATATAGCTGCAATGAAATAGTAAGGCAGTAGGACATATAAAATTGTAAGAAGCACAATCAGCACAATCACAGCCACAGCACAGGAAAGCAGCCAGCGCAATCGGGCTCCCCTAGCAGCAGCATAAGGTAATATGTCGAGAGCCGGCAGTGAACTTGAATTTGCACCAGCAGCAGCACAATGCAGCAACAAGCTGAGGCAAAACACCACAACACCATAACAGAAGCAGTGCACGCAAAATGCTATCGCGCTCGCCCTCAAAAGCCAAACATGAAAAAGTAATAGAGATAACTTGCTCCGTGCGGCACCCAAACGATTAATACTGCATCAGTGCAAACGCGCGCAGACCAAGTTCAAATTTGAAAATACGAGTAGCGAGTCAAATTTCGTCTTTCTCACGGAGTCGCGCCACGCACGTGAACAGTAAACCCTAGGTTTGAAATTTGCAGAGAGGTTACCTGAGCGCAGCGCATGCCGGCGCTAATCAGCAAAACAAGAAGCAGAGCCGCAGCCCGAAGTCGAGCGACCGCACGCGAGCGCGCCGCGTGAAACCTTGACTGCAACAGGAAATACAACTGTAGCAATTGCAGAATTGATACAGGATGAAAACCACACGTGCGCCGCACTCAACGAACACCAATTGCAAACGCAGAACCAAGCTTCGCTGCTTTTTGGCATTCATATACTAAAAGAGAATGTAAAGAGCAAAAGCAGGGAAATAGCAACATTGATGATGTTCTCAGCACAGGCAGCAGCAAGAAAAGGAAAGTAATAGATGAGGGCTTTCCAGTGGAGAGGAAAAGACCAAAGAATCTTAAGCAACCATGGTATTAGCTTTGCTCTTCACCTTACATGTTGCATTTCTTCCTCCACTTTGTATTGTGTTAAGTGGTGTCTTCTCTAATGTGAGGTTGCGTACAAATTACATACAGTTGTTAAATTATCTGTTGTGCTTGAAAGGAAAAGGAAGGTGCAAGTTTGAAAGGAAAAGGAAGATGTGTACAAATTACAAATTACATACAGTCTTCTTATTCATATTCTTCTGCTTCTTCTCCTTCTCCTTCTTCTTCTTCTACTACTACCTCTTCTTTTTCTGCTTCTTTTTCTTTCTTCCTCTTCTACTTCTACTTCTTTATCTTCATTTTTCTTTTTCTTCTTCTTCTACTTCTTATTGTTTTTCACCTTCTTCTTGTTATTGTTCTTCTTCTTATTCTTCTTCTACTTCAGCTTCTTTTCTTCTTCTACTGCTTCTTCCTTTTCTACTTCTTCTTCCTCTTTCTTATTCTTTTTCTTCTTCTACTTCTTCTTCATCTTCATGTTTCTATTTCTTCTTCCTCTTCTTCTTCTTCTTCTTATACTTCTTTTTCTTCTTTATCTTTTACTTTTTCTTCAAATTCTTTTTCTTCATCTACTTCTTCTCCTTCTTCTTTTTCTTCTTTTTCTTTCTTCTTATTCTTCTTTTTCTTCTTATTCTTCATCATCATCTTTTTCTTATTCTTATTTTTCTTCTACTTCCTCTTCTTATTCTTCTTCCACTACAACTACTACTACTACTACTATTTCATCCTTTTTCTTCTTCTTCTTTTTCTTCTTTTACTTTTCCTCTTCTTGTTCTTCTTATTGTTTTTCTTTTTCTTCTTCATCTTCTTTGTGCTCTTCTTCTTCTTCTTCTTCTTCTTCTTTTCCAACTTCTTCTACTTCTTCATCATCATCATCATCATCATCTTCGTCTTCTTCTTCAACTTCTACGTTTTCTTCTTCTTCTTCCACTATATGTTCTTCTTCCTCTTCTTCTTTTTCTTCTTCTTCTTCTTTTAATTCTTCATCTTTTCTTTTTCTTCTCCTTCTTCGTTTTGCTCTTTTCTTCTTCTTCTTCTTCTTCTTCTTCTTCTTCTTCTACTTCTTCTTCTTCTTCTTTTTCTTCATTTTCTATTACTTCTTCATAATCTTCTTCTTCTTCTTCTTCTTCTTCTTTTTCTTCTTCATCATCTTCTTCTTCTTCTTCCTTCTCCTCCTTCACTTCTTCTTCTTCTTCTTCTTCTTTTACTTCAACTTCTGCTTTTTCTCGTTTTTCTTCTTCTTCTTCCTCTTTTTCTACTTCTTCTACTTATTCTTCTTATTTTACTTGTTCTTCTTTTTCTTCCTCTTCTTCTTCTTCTTCTTCTTTATCCAATTCAACTTTTCCTTTTTTTCCTTTTTCTTCTTCCTCTTTTTCTGCTTCTTTTCTTCTTCTTCTTATTCTCCTTCTTCTTGTTTTCCTCTTCTTTTACATCTTTGACTACTTATTACTGTTATTATTATTATTATTCTTCTTCTTCTACTTCTTTTTCATCATCATCATCTTCTTCTTCTTCTTCGACTTCTTCTTCTTCTTCTTCTTCTTCCTCTTCTTTTTCTTGTTATTCTTACTCTTCTTTTTCTTCTTCGTCTTCT
>JAIUJO010001001.1:25000-30000 GCA_023846275.1 Vanilla planifolia
TCTTCTTCTTCTTCTTTTACATCTTTTGCTTCTTCTAATTCGTCTTCTTTCTCCTTCTTCCTCGCATTCTTCTACATCTTATTTTTCTTCTTCTTTCTTCTTTTTCTTCTTCTACTTCTTCTTCTTTTTCGTCTTCTTCTTCTTCTTCTTCTTCTACATCTAATTTTTCTTCTACTGCTTCTTCTTTTTTCTTCTACTACTTCTAATACTTCTTCTTCATCATCTTCAAGTTCTTCCTTTCTTCTCCTTTTTTCAATTCTTCTTCTTCTTCTTCTTTTTATTCTTCTTCCACTTCTTCTTCTCCTTTTTTTTGTCATCATCATCATCTTCTTCTTCTTATACTACTACTACATAATCTTCTTCTTTTTTCCTGTTCTGCTTCTACTTCTTCTACTTGTTCTTCTTATACTTCTCATTTTTCTTCTTTTCTTCTTCTCCCCCTTTTTCTTCTTCTTCTCCCCCTTTTTCTTCTTCTTCTTCTTCTTCTTCTTCTGCTTCATTTTCTTCTTCTTCTTCTTATTCTTCCTCTTCTTCTTCTTCTTCTTCTTCTTCTTTTGCTTCTACTTCATAATCTTCTTCTTCATTTTCTCTTCTTCTTTTTCTTCCTCTTTTTCTTCTTCTTTTTCCTCTTCCTCCTTCTCTTCTTCCCCTTCTTCTTCTTCTTCTTCTTCTTCTTCTTCTACTTTTACTTCTTCTTCTTCTTCTTCTTCTTCTTCTTCTACTTCAACAATTTTTTCTTCTTCTTCTATTTCTAGTTCTTCTTCTTCTTCTGCTCCTTCTTCTTCTTCTTCTTCTTCTTCTTCATCTTCTTTCTTCTTCTTCTTCTTCTTCTACTTCTACTTCTTCTTCTCCTTCTTTAATTTTCTTCTTCTTGTTCTTTTTCTTCCTCTTCTTGTTCTTCTTGTTCTTCTTCATGTTCTTCTTCTTCTTCTTCTTCTTCTTCTTCATCCTCTTTCTTCTTCTTCTTCTTCTACTTCTTTTACTTCTTCTTCACCTTCTTTCATATTCTTCTTCTTGTTCTTTTTCTTCCTCTTCTTGTTCTTCTTCTTCTTCTTATTCTCCATCTTCTTCTTCTTCTTCTACTACACCTTCTTCCTTTTTTACTATTTTTTTTTGTTCTTTGTTTTCTTCTTTTTCTTCTTCTTGTTCTTGTTGTTGTTCTTCTTCTACTATTTCTTCTTTTTCTTCTTCTTCATCTTCATCTTCTTGCTCTTCTTCTACTTCTTCTTTTTACTCTTCTTCTTCTAATTCTTCTTCTTCTTCTTTTTCTTCTTCTTTTTCTTTTTCTTTTTCTTCTTCCTCTTCTTCTTATTCTTTTTCTTCTTCTTCTTCATTATCTACTTCTTCTTCTTCTTTTTCTTCTTCTACTTCTTCTTTTTCTTCTTCTTTTTCTTCTGCTTGTCCTTCTTCCTCTTCTTCTTCTTTTAATTCTTCTTCTTCTTCTTCTTCTTCTTCTAATTCTTCTTCTTCCTTTCATTTTTCTTCTTTTTCTTTTTCCTCTTCCTCTTCTTCTTGTTCTTCCTCTTCTTCTTCCTCTACCTCTTCTTCATCTTCTTCATCTTCTATATTTTTTTCTTTTTCTTCTTCTTGTTCTTTTTCTTTTTCTACTTCTACTTCTTCTTCTTCTCATTCGTTTCTTCTTCTTCTTCTTCTCCTTCTTCTATTTCAACATCTTCTTCTAATTCTAATTCTTCTTCTTCTTCTTCTTCTTGTTTTTCTCCTTATTCTTCTTCTACTTATTCGTTTTTCTCCTCCTTCTTTTACTACTTATTTTTCTTCTTCTTCTTCTACTACTACTTCCCCCTCCTCCTCCACTTCGTCTTCTACTTCTTCATTCTTCTACTTCTTCTTCTTCTTCTTCTTCTTCTTCTTCTTCTTCTTCTTCTTCTTCTTCTTTGACTACAACTACTTCTTCTTCTTCTCGTTCTTCTACAACTACTATGATTACTTCTTCATCTTCTTCTTATTTTTCTCCTTCTTCTTCTTCTTCTTCTCCATTTTACTTTTCCTTTTTCTACTACTTTCTTCTTTTTCTTCTTCTTCCTCTTCTTTCCATCATCATCTTCTTCTATCTTTTTCTTCTTCTTCTTCTTCATGGTTCTTCTTCTTCATCATCATCATCTTCTTCTTCTTCTTCTTCTTCTTCTTCTTCTTCTTCTTCTTTTTCTTCTCCTTTTTCTTATTATTATTATTATTATTCTTCTTCTTCTTCAACTTCTTCTTGTTCTTCTTCTTCTACTTCTTCTACCTCATGTCATCTTCTTCTTCTTCTTCTTCTTACTCTTCTTCTTCTTCTTTTTCTTCTTCTTCTTTCTCTTCTTCTTCTTCTTCTTCCTCTTCTTCTTCTTCTTGTTCATCTTCTTCTTCTTCTTCTTCTACATCTTCTTCAACATGTTCTTTTTCTTCTTCTCTTCTACTTCTTCTTTTTAATAATCTTCTTAGCCTTCTTCTTATTCTTCTTCTTCTTCTTCTACAACTTCTTCTGGTTCTTTCTTCTTCTTCTTCTTCTTCGTCTTTTTCTTCTACTACTTCTCCTTTGTTTTGTTCTACTTCTTCTTCTTTCTTCTTCTTCTTCATCATCTTCTTCATCTTCTTCTTTTGCTTCTTCTATTTCTTCTTCCTCTTCAGCTTCTTCTTCTTCTTCTTATTCTTCTTCTTCTTTCTTCTTTTTTTCTTTTTCTTCTTCTTCTTCTTCTTCTTCTCCTATTTCATCTTCATCTTTTTCTTCTTCTTTTTCTCCTTCTTTTTCTCTTTCTTCTTCTTCTTCTTCTTCTATTACTTTCTTCTTCTTGCTCTTTTGCTTCTTCTTCTTCTTCTTCTTCTTCTTTCTCTTCTTTTTCTTCTTCTTCTTCTTCTTCTTCTTCTTCTTCTTCTACAACTTCTTCTTCTTGTTGTTCTTCTTGTTCTTCTTCTTCTCTATCATTCTCATCATCTTTTTCTTCTTCTTGTTTTTCGTCTTCTTCATCTTCTTCTTCTTAATCCACCTCTTCTCTTTCTTCTTCTTCTTCTAATTATACATCTTCTTCTTCTTCTTCTTCTTCTCCTTCTTCATCTTCATCATCATCTTCTTCTTCTTCTTCTTCTTCTTCTTCTTCTTCTTCCTCTTCTTCTAATTCTTCTTCATCTTTTTCTTATTTCTTCTTCTTCTTTTTCTTATTTCTTCTTCTTTTTCTTCTTCTTCTTCTTCTTTTTCTTCTTTTTCTTCTTCTTCTTTTTCTTCTTGTTCTTTTTCTTCTACTTCTTCTTGTTCTTCTTCTTCTTCTTCCTCTTCTTCTTCTTCTTCTTCTTCTTCTTCTTCTTCTTCGTCTTCCTCTTCTGCTTCTTCTTCATCCTTTTCTTCTTCTTCTCCATCTCCTTAGTCTTTTTCTTCTTCTTCTTTTTCTTAATCTACCATTTCATTTTCTTTTTCTTCTTCTTCTTCGTCTTCCTCTACTTCTGTTATTACTACTTCAACTACTTCTTCCTTCTTCTTCTTCTTCGTCTTTTTCCTCTTTTTCTTCTTCTTCTTCATATTGTTCATGTTCTTCTTATTCATCATCATCTTCCACTTCTTCTTCTTTGTCTTCTATTTTTTTTTCTACTTCTTCTTCTTGTTCTTCTTCTTCTTAATCTTCTTTCTCTTCCTCTTCTTATTCATGTTCTTTTTCTAGCTCTTCTCCTTCTTCTTTTTCTTCTTCTACTTCTAATTTTTCTTCTTCTTCTTCTTCCTCATCTACTTCTTATTCTTATTCTTCTTCTTCTAAATCATCATCATCATCTTCTTCTTCCTGTTATTGCTCGCCTTCTACTTCTTCTTCTTCTTCTTCTTCTTCTTCTCTTCTTCTTCTTCTTCTTCTTCTAATTCCTCCTCCTCACCTTCTTCAACATATTATTATTATTATTATTATTATTATTATTATTATTATTATTCTTATTGTTTTTGATCTAGCTCTTCTTCTTCTTATGCTTCTTCTTCTTCTTCTTCTTTTTCTAATACTACTAATTCTAGTTATTATTATTATTAGTATTATTATCATTGTTATTATTATTATTATTATTTGTTTTCTTGTTCTAATTCTTTTGCGACTTCTTCTTCTTCTTCTCCTTCTACATATTCTTCTTCTTCTTCTTCTACTTCTTCTTCTACTACTACTTCTATTTCTTCTTCTTTCTTCCTCTTCTTCTTCTTCTTCTTCTTTTTCTTCCTTTTCTTCTTCCTCTTCTTCATCATCATCATCATCATCATCATCATCTTCTTGTTCTTGTTCTTGTTCTTCTTCTTTTTCATTTACTTTCTCTTCTTCTTCTTCTTCTTCTCCTTCTTCTTCTCCCTCTTCTTTTTCTTCTTCTTCTCCTTTTTCTTCTTCATCTTCTTCTTCTTCTTCTTCCTCTTCCTTCTTCTTCTTCTTCTTCTTTAACTTTTTGTTCTTCTTTTTCTTCTTCTTCTTCTTCTATTTCTTCTTCTTTTTGTTCTTCTTCTTCTATTTCTTCTTCTTCTTGTTCTTCTTCTTCTTTTTCTTCTACTTTTTGCTTCTTCTTCTTCTTCTTCCTCTTCAACTTCTTCTACTTTCTTCTTCTTGTTCTTCTTCTTTCTTTTTCTTTCTACTTCTTCTTACTCTTCTTCTTCATCATCATCTTTTTCTTCTTCTTCTTCTTCTTCTTTCTTCTTTCTTCTTCTTCTACTTCTTCTTCTTCTTTTTCTACTTCTACTTCTTCTTATTCTTCTTCTTCGACTTCTTCTTATTCTTCTACTACTAGTACCACATCTATGCCTTCTACTTCTTCAACTTCTTCTACTTTTTCTTCTTCTACTACTTCTATTTCTTCTTTTCTTCTTCTTTTCTTCTTCTCCTTCTTCTTCTTCTTTGACTTCTTCTTCTTCTATTACTACTACTACTACATCTATGCCTTCAACTTATTCTTCTTCAACTTCTTCTTCTTCTTTCTTCTTCTTCTACTTCTACTTCTTCTTTTCTTCTTCTTCTTCTTCTTCTTCTTCTTCTTCTTCTTCTTCTTCTTCT
>JAIUJO010001001.1:42500-47500 GCA_023846275.1 Vanilla planifolia
TTTTATTGTTCTCTTCTTCATCACCATCATCATCTTCTACTCCTTCTACTTCTTCTTCTTTATCTTCTTTTTCTTTTTTTACTTCTTCCTCTTGTTCTTCTTCTTTTTCTTCTTTCTTCCTCTTCTTATCCATGTTCTTTTTCTTGTTCTTGTTCTTCTTCTTCTTCTTCTAATTTTTCTTCTTCTTCTTGTGCATTTTTTCTTATTCTTATTCTTCTTCTTCTAAATCATCATCATCTTCTTTTTCTTCTTGCTATTGCTCGTCTTCTTCTACTTATTATTAGTATTATTATTATTATTATTCTAATTACTCCTCCTCCTCCTGCTCCTCCTTATCTTCTTCTACTTGTAATTATTATTATTATTTTTATTATTATTATTATTGTTATTATTATTCTTCTTCTAGTTCTTCTTCTTCTTCTTCTATTTCTTCTTCTTCTTCTCTATTTCTTCTTCTTCTTCTTCTTCTGCTTATTCTTCTTCTTCTTCTTCTTTTACTATTACTACTACTATTACTACTACTTTTTATTATTATTGTTATTATTATTATTAATGGTTTTCTTCTTCAAATTCTTTTGCTTCTTCTTCTTCTTCTTCTTCTTCTACTTATTCTACTTCTTCTTCTTCATCATCTTTTTCTTCTTCTTCTTCGTCTTCTTATTATTATTCTTCTTCTTCTTCTTCTCCATCATCATCATCTTCTTCTTCTAATTCTTCTTCTTCTTCTTCTTCTTACTCTTCCTCTTCTTCTTCTACTACCACTACTACTATTACTTCTTCTTCTACTTCTTTTTCTTCTATTACTTCTTTAATTTCTTCTTCTTCTTCTTTTTCTTCTTCTTCTTCTTCTTTTCCTTTTCTTTTGCTTCTTCTTCTTCTTCTTCTTCTTCTTCTTCTTCTTTCTCTTCTTCTTCTTCTTATTCTTTTTCTTCTTCTCTTTCTTCATGATCTTGTTCTTCTTCTTCTTCTTTTCTTCTTCTTCTTCGTCTTCCTCTTCTTCTTCTTCATCCTTTTCTTCTTCTTCTCCATCTTCTTCGTCTTCTTCCTCTTCTTCTTTTCTTCTTCTACTTTTTCTTCTTCTTCTCCATCTTCTTCGTCTTCTTCTTCTTCTTCTTTTCTTCTTCTTCTTCTTCTTCTTAATCTACCTCTTCTCTTTCTTCTTCTTCTTCTTCTTTTTCTTCCTTTTGTTCTTATTCTTCTTTTACTTCCTCTTCTTCTACTACTTCAACTACTTCTTCTTCTTCCTTCTTCTCCTTGTTCGACTTTTTCCTCTTCTTCTTGTTCTTCATATTGTTTCTCTTTTTCTTCATAATCATCATCTTCTACTTCTTCTTCTTTGTCTTCTTCTTTGTCTTCTTTTTCTTTTTCTACTTTTTCTTCTTGTTCTTCTTCTTCTTCATCTTCTTTCTCTTCCTCTTCTGATTCATGTTCCTTTTCTTGTTCTTGTTCTTGTTCTTGTTCTTGTTCTTCTTCTTCTAATTTTTCCTCTTCTTCTTCCTCATATTCCTTTTATTATTATTCTTCTTCTTCTACATCTTCATCATCTTCTTCTTCTACCTTTTATTGCTCATCTTCTTCTACTTCTTCTTCTTCTTCTTATTCTTCTACTTCTTTTTCTTCTATTACTTATTAAATTTCTTCTTCTTCTTCTTCTTTTTCTTCTTCCTTTTCTTCTTTTTCTTCTTTTCCTTCTTCTTCCCCTTCTTTTTCTTCTTCTTCATTTTCTTTCTCTTCTTCTTCTATCTATTCGTCTTCTTCTTCTTCTTCTTATTCTACTATTATTACTACTACTTCTTCTTCTTCTTCTTCTCTTTCTTCATCATCTTCTTCTTCTTCTTCTTCTTCGTCTTCCACTTCTTCTTTTTCTTCATCCTTTTCTTCTTCTTGTCCATCTTCTTTGTCTCTTCTTCTTCTTCTTCTTTTCTTCTTCTTCTTCTTCTTAATCTACCTCTTCTCTTTCTTGTTCTTCTTCTTCTTCTTCTACTTCTTCTTCTACTACTTCAACTACTTCTTCCTTCTTCTTCTCCTTGTTCGTCTTTTTCCTCTTCTTCTTCTTGTTCTTCTTATTGTTTCTCTTTTTCTTCTTCTTCATCATCTTCTACTTCTTATTCTACTTCTTCTTCTTTGTCTTCTTCTTCTTTTTCTACTTCTAGTTCTTGTTCTTCTTCTTCTTCATCTACTTTCTCTTCCTCTTCTGATTCATGTTCTTTTTCTTGTTCTTGTTTTCTTTTTTTTCTTCTTCTTCTAATTGTTCCTCTTATTCTTCCTCATCTTTCTTTTATTCTTCTTCTTCTTCTAAATCTTCATTATCTTCTTCTTCTTCCTGTTATTGTTCATCTTCTTCTACTACTTCTTCTTCTTCTTCTAATTCCTCCTCCTCATCTTCTTCTACTTGTTATTATTATTATTATTATTATTATTATTGTTCTTCTTTTCTAGTTCTTCTTCTTCTTCTTCTACTTCTTTTTCTACTACTTATTCTTCCCTTCTTCTTCTACTACTACTACAACTTCTTATTATTACAATTATTATTATTATTATTATTATCATTCTTTTAATTATTATTATTTTTTTTCTTCTTCTTCTCCTTCTTATTCTACTTCTCCTTCTTCTTCTTTTGCTTCTTCCACTTCTTCTTCTCCTCCTTCTACTCCTTCTCCTACTTATTCTTCTTCTTCTTCTTCTTCATCTTCATCTTCTTCTTTTTCTTCGTCTTCTTCTTCATCAGCATCTTCTTCTTCTTCTAGTTCTTCTCTTCTTCTTCTTCTTCTTCTTACTCTTCTTTTTCTTCTTCTTCTTCTTCTTCTACTACTACAACTACCACTTTCTTCTTCTTCTGCTTCTTGTTCTTCTTCTTTTTCTACTTCTCCTTCTTCTTCTTCTTCTTATTTTTCTTATACTACAACTTTTTCTTTTTCTTCTTGTTCTTTGTCTTTTTCTACTTCCTATTCTTGTTCTAGTTCTTATTCTTCTTCTTCTTCTCCTACTTCTTCTAGTTCCTCTTCTTTTCATTCTTCGTCTTCTTCGTCTCCTTCTTCTTTTTCTTCTTCTTCTTCCTCCTCTTCTTCTTCTACAACTTAAGCATTTTCTTTTTCTTCTTCTTCTTCTTCTTCTTCTTCTTTTTATGCTTCTTCTTCTTCCTCAATTTCTTGTTTTTCATCTTTTTCTTCTTCTAGTTCTTCTTCTTCTTCTCCCTCTACTTCTTCTTCTTCTACTTTCCTTCTTCTTCCTCTTTGTCTTCATTTTCTTCTTCACCATCTTCTCCTTTTTCTTCTTCTTCTTCTTCTTTTTCTACTTCTTCTTTCTTCTTCTTCTTCTTCTTCTTCTTCTTCTTCTTCTTCTACTTCTTATTTTTCTTCTTCTTCTTCTACTACTACTACTTCATCTTCTTCTTCTTCTCCTACTTCTCTTTATTGTTCATCTTCTTTCCCATCTTCTTCTTCTTCTTCTTCTTCCTCTTTTTCTTCTTCTTTTTCCTCTTCTGCTTCTTCTTCTACTTCTCTTTCTTCTTTTTCTTCTATAACTTTTCTTTTTCTTCCTCTTCTTCTGGTTCTTCTTTTTGTACTTATTCATCTTCTTCTACTATTTCTCGCACTTCTTCTTCTTCTTCTCCTCCTTTTTATCATCTTCTTATTAATCTTCTTCTTCTTCTTCTTCTTCTTCTTCTTCTTCTCCTTCTACTTCTTCTTCTTCTCCTTCTACTTCTTCTTCTTCTTCTTGTTCAACTTCTTCTCCTTCTTGAACTTCTTTCTTCTTCTTTCATCGTCTTCTTCTTCTTCTTCTACTACAACTACTTCTTCATCATCAACTTCTTCTTCTTGTACTTCTTTTTCTTCTTGTTCTTCTACTTCTTCTTCATCTACTTCTTTTTCTTATACATCTTCTTCTTCTTTATTCTTCTTCTTCTTCTTCTTGTTCCTCTTCTTCGTCTTCTTTCATCTTCTTCATTATAACCATCATCATCATCGTCTTCTTCTTCTTATTCTTCTTCTTCGTCCTCTTCTTCTCCTACTTTTTTTTCTTCTTCTTCTTCAGGTTCTACTTCCTTTTCTACTTTTTATTCTTCTTCGTTTTCTTTCTTCTTCTTCTTCTTCTTCTTCTTCTTCTTCTTCTTCTTCTTCTAATTCTACTTCTTCTTCTTCTTTCCCTTGTTCATCATCATCATCATCATCATCATCATCTTCTTCTTCTTCTTCTTCTTCTTCTTCTTTCTTCTTCTTCTTCAACTACTTCTTTTTTATTCTTTTTCTTCTTCTTCTTCTCATTTTAATTCTTCTTCTTCTTCTTCTTCTTCATCTTCTTCTTCTACTGCTAGCTCTTCTTCTACTTCTTCGTCTCCTTCTTCTTCATCTACTTCTTCTTCTTCTTCTTCTTCCTTTTTCCTCATCTTCTTCTTCTACTTCTTTGTTATTCTTCTTCATCTTCTTCTTCTTCCATTTTTCCTTCTACTTCTTCTTCTTCTTCTTCTACTTCGTCTTTTTCTTCTTCTTCTACTTTAACTTTTTCTTTTTCTCCTTCTTCTTATTCTTCTTCTTTTTCTACTTCTTCTTCTTTTTTCCTTCTTGTTGTTTTTCTTCTTCTTTTTCTTCTTCTTATTATTATTATTCTTGTTCTACTAGTAGTTCTACTTCTTCATCTTCTCTTTCTTCTTCTTCTTCTTCTTCTTTGCCTTCTTCCTTTTCTTTCTCTTCTTCTTCTTCTTCTACTTCTTCTTCTTCTTCTCCTTCTACATCAACTTTTGCTTTTTTTGCTTCTTCAACTTCTTCTTTTTCTACTTCTTCTTCTTCTTCTTCATCTTCTTCTTCTTCTCCTCCTCTTCTTCTTCTTCTTCTTCTTCCTCTTCTTCTTTGACTTCAACTTTTTCTTTTTGTTCTTTGTCATCTTCTTCTTCTTCTTCTTCTTCTTCTTTTGCTTGTTATTCTTTTTCTTCTTCTTCTTCTTTCTTCTTTCTTCTTCTTCTACTTTTTCTTCTTCTTTTCTGTTCTTTTTGTTTATCATCT
>JAIUJO010001001.1:50000-52500 GCA_023846275.1 Vanilla planifolia
TTCTTCTACTTCTTCTTCTACTTGCTCATCTTTTTCTTCTTATTTTCTTTCTTCTTCTTCTTCCTCTTCATCATCTTCTTCTTCATCGTCTTCCTCTTGTTTTTCATCATCTTCTTATTCTTCTTCTTCTTCTTTTTCTTGTTCTTCCCTCCTTCTACTTCTTCTTCTTCACCAACTTCTTCTACTTAAACTTCTTTTTTCTTCTTTTTCTACTTTTAATTCTTCTTCTTCTTCTTCTTCTTCTTGCTTCTTCTTCTTCTTCTTCTGGTTCTTCTACTTCTTCTTCATCATCATCTTATTCTACTTGTACTTCTTTTTCTTCTTGTTCTTCAACTTCTTCATCTACTTCTTCTTCTTCTTCTTCTTCTTATACATCTTCTTCTTCTTTCTACTTATTCTTCTTCTTCTTCTTCTTCTTCTTATTCTTGTTCTTGTTCTTCTTCTACTTCTTCTACTTCTTCTTCTTCTTTTTCTTCTTCTTCATCTTTTTCTTCTTCTTATTCTTCAACTTTTTCTTTTTCTCCTTGTTCTTCTTTTTCTACTACTTCTTCTTCTTCTTCTTCTTTTGCTTCTTCTTCTTCTTTTTCTTCTTCTTCTTATTCTTTTTCTTCCTCTTCTTCTTCTTCTTCAACTTTAACTTTTTCTTTTTCTTCTTCTTTTTATGCTTCATCTTCTTCTTCTTCTTCTACTACTTCTTGTTTTTCATCATCATCATCTTCTTCTTCTTCTTCTCCTACTACTTCTATTTATTCTTTCTCTTCTTTTTCTTCTTCTTCTTATTCTTCATCTTCTCCTTCTTCTTTTTCTTCTTCATCAACTTCTTCTTCTTCTTCTTCTTCTTCTTCTTCTTCTTCTACTTCTTCTACAACTACTTCTTCTCTCTTCTTTTCTTCTTCTTCTACTTCTTCTTCTTCTTTTTCTTTCTTCTTCTTTTTCTTCTTCCTCTTTTTCTTCTTCTTCTTCTTTTCCTTTGACTACTTCTTTTTCTTCTTCTTTTAGTTCCTCTTCCTCTTCTTTTTTTCTTCGTCTTCTTCTTCTTCTACTCCATCTTCTCCATCTTCTTCTTCTTCTACTTGTTCTTCTCGTTCTTCTTCCTCTTCTTCTTCTTCTTCTTCCTCACCTGCTTCTTCTCCTTCTTCTTCTTCTTCTTCTTCTTCTCCCTCTTCTTCTTCTACATCAACTTTTTTCTTCCTCTTTTCTTATTCTTCTTCTTTTCTACTTCTTCTTTTTCCTTTGTTGGCTCTTCTTCTTCTACTTCTTCTTCTTCTTCTTCTTCTACTTCCTCATCTTTTTCTTCTTATTTTCTTTCTTCTTCTTCTTCCTCTTCATCATCTTCTTCTTCATCGTCTTCCTCTTGTTTTTTATCATCTTCTTATTATTCTTCTTCTTCTTTTTCTTGTTCTTCCCTCCTCCTTCTACTTCTTCTTCTTCTTCACCAACTTCTTCTACTTAAACTTCTTTTTTCTTCTTTTTCTTCTTTTAATTCTTCTTCTTCTTCTTCTTCTTCTTGCTTCTTCTTCTTCTTCTTCTGGTTCTTCTACTTCTTCTTCATCATCATCTTATTCTACTTGTACTTTTTTTTCTTCTTGTTTTTCAACTTCTTCTTCATCTACTTGTTCTTCTTTTTCTTTCTTCTTATTCTTCTTCTTCTTCTTCTTCAACGGCTCCGTCTTCTTTCTTCTTCTTCATTTCCATCATTATCATCATCGTCATCCTCTTCTTCTTCATCTTCTACTTTTTCATCCTCTTGTTCTTCTTTTTCTTCTTCCTCTTGTACTTTTTCATCTTCTTCTTCTACTTTTTTCTTCTTCTTCTTCTCATTCTTTACCTTCTTTTACTTCTTCTTCTTCTTCTTCTTCTTCTTCTTCTTTTTCTTCTTCTTCTTCTTCTTATTATTATTATTATTATTATTATTCATCTTCATCTTTTTCTTCTTTTCTTCTTCTTTGTTTTCGTCTTCTTCTTCTTCTTCTTCTTTTCATTTTCTACTACTTCTTTTTCTTCATTCTCTTCTTCTACTTTTCCTTCTTCCCCTTCTTTCACTTCTTCTTCTTCTTCTACTTCAACTTTTGCTTTTTCTCTCTTCTTCTCCTTCTTCTTTTTCTACTAGTTCTTCTTCGTCTTCTTCTTCTTCTTTTTCTTCCTATTCTTCTTCTTCTTCTTTTTCTTCTTTTCTTCTTCTTCGTTTTCTTCTTCTTCTTCTTCTTCTTTGTCTTCTTTTACTTCTACTTCTTCTTCTTTTCATCTTCTTCTTCTTCTTCTTTTTCTTCTTCCTCTTCATTCTCTTCTTCTTCTTCTTCTTCTTCTTTTACTTCTTCCCCTACTTCAATTTTTGCTTTTTTTGCTTCTTCTTCTTCTTTTTCTTCTACTTGTTCTTCTTCTTTTTCTTCATCTTCTTTTTGTTCTACTTCTACTTCAACTATCTCTTTTTATTCTTTGTATTGTTCTTTTTTTCTTTTACTTCTTCTTCTTCTTCTTCTTTTTCTTATTCTTCTTCTTC
>JAIUJO010001001.1:62500-65000 GCA_023846275.1 Vanilla planifolia
TTCCGCTTCTTTTTTTTCGACTACTTCTTTCTCTACTACTTCAACTTTTTTTTTCTTCTTCTTCTTCTTCTACTTCTTTTTCTACTTCTTCTTTTTCCTCTTCTTCTTCTTCTACTTGTCTTCTTTCTTTTTCTTCTTCTTCATGTTGATTTTCACTTTCTTCTTTTTATTTTTCTTCTTCTTCGTCTTGTCCTCCTTCTTCTACTACTACTACTTTTCATTTTCTACTTCTTTTTCTTCTTTCTTCTTCTTCTTCTTCTTCTTTTACTTCTGCTTCATCTTCATGTTTCTTTTTCCTCCTCTTCCTCTTTTACTTTTTCTTCTTCTTCACCTTCTTCATCTTCTTCATCTTCTTGTTGTTGTTGTTGTTCTTCTTCTTCTTCTTTTTCTTCTTCTTCTTCTTCATCTTTCACTTCTTCTTCTTCTTCTTCTTTTACTTCTTCTTCTTCTTCTTCTCCTTCTTCTTCTTCTTCTTCTTCTTCTTCTTCTTCTTCTCCTACTTCTTCTTCTTCTTCTACATCTTCTTCTTCTTCTTCTTCTTCTCCTGCTTCTTCTTTTTATTCGTCTTCATCTTCATCTTCTTCTTCTTTTTCTTCTTCACCCTCTACTTCTTCCTCTTCTACTTCTTCTTCTTCTTCCACTTCTTCCTCTCTATCATCAATTTCTACTTTTTCTCATTCTTCTTCTTCAACTTTTTCCACTTCTTCTTCTTCTTCTTACTTCTGCTTGTTCTTTCTTTTCTCCCCCTTCTTCTTCTTCTTCTTCTTCTTCTTCTACTTCTTCTATTTGAACCTTTTCTTTTTATTCTTTTTCTTCTTCGTCTTCTTCTCCCTCTTTTTCTACTTGTTCTTTTACTTTTTCTTCTTCTTCTTCTTCTTCTTCCTCTTCTACTTCTTTGTCTTCTTCTTCTTCTTCTTCTTCTTCTTCTTCTTCTTCCTTTTCTTCTTACTCTTCTACTCCTTCATCATCTTCTTCTTCTTCTTCTTCTTCTTCTTCTTCTTCTTCTTATTCTTATTCTTCTTCTTTTTTTTCTTTTTCTTCTTCTAGTTCAACTTTTGTTTTTCTTCTTCTTCTTCCACTACTTCTGCTTGTTCTTCTTCTTTTTCTTCTTCTTCTGCTTGTTCTTCTTCTTTTTCTTCTTCTTCTTCATCTTCTTGTTTTTCACTTCCTTCTTTTTATTTTTCTTCTTCTCCTCCTCCTCCTTATTCTACTACTACTAGTTTTCATTTTCTACTTCTTCTTCTTCTTTCTTCTTATTCCTCTTCTTTTTTTACTTCTTTTACTTCATCTTCTTGTTTCTTTTTCCTCCTCTTCTTCTTTTTGTTTTTCTTCTTCTTCATCTTCTACTTCTTCTTCTTATTCTTCTTCTTCTACTTCTTCTTCTTCTTCTTCTTCTTCTTCTTCTGCTTCTTCTTCTTCTGCTTCTTCTTCTTCTTCCTCTTCTTCTTCTTTCATCATCTTCTTCTTCTTCTACTTCTTCTACTTCTACCACTTCATCTTCATGTTCATTTTTTTCTTCTTCTTCTTCATCATCATCTTCTTCATCATCATCATCATCATCATCTTCTTCTTCTTATACTTATTTTCTTTTACTTCTACTTTTCTTCTTCAAATTTTTTTCTTTTTCTACTTGTTCTTTTTCTTCTTCTTCTTTCTTCTTCCTCCTCTTCTTCTTCTTAATCATCATCATCTTCATCATTTTCATGTTCTTCTTCTTCTTTTTCTTTTGCTTCCTTTTCTTATTCTACATTTACTTCTTCTTCTTCTACTACTACTTCAACTACTTGTTCTTCTTCTTCTTCTTCTTCTTTCTTCTTTCTCTTTTTCTACTTCTTCTTCTTCTTCTTCTTCTTACTCTTGTTTTTTTTTCTTTTTCTTCTTCTTCTTCTTCATCTCCTTTAGGTTTTTCTTCTTCTTCTTCCTCTTCTTCTTCTTCTTCTTCTTCTTCCTCCTCCTCTTCTTCTTCTTCTTCTTTTTCATCTTCTTAATCTTCATCTTCTTTTTCAACTTCTACTTCTTCTTCTTCATCATCTTCTTCTACTTATGCTTCTTCTTCTTCTTCTTCTTCTCCTTCTTCTAATTCTTCATCTTCTTCTTTTCTTCTTCATCTTGTTCTTCCTCTTTTTATTCATCTTTTTTTTCTTCTTCTTCTTCTTCTTCTTTTTCTACATTGTCATCATAATCTACTCCTCCTCTTCTTCTTCTTTCTCTTCTACTTCTTCTTCTTCTACTTATTTTATTTCTTCTTCTTCTTCTTCTTCTTCTTCTTCCACCTCCTCCAATTATTCTTCTTCTCATTCTTTTACTTCAACTTCTACTTTTTCTCATTCTTCTTCTTTTTCTTCCACCTTTTCTACTTCTACTTCTTCTTCTTCTTCTTCTTCTTCTGCTTGTTCTTCTTTTTCTTCCTCTTCTTCTTCTTATTCTACTTTTTTTCATCTACTTTGATTTTTTCCTTTTCTTCTTCTTCTTCATTTTCTACTTCTTTTTATTCTTCTTC
>JAIUJO010001001.1:72500-80000 GCA_023846275.1 Vanilla planifolia
TCTACTTTTTCTCATTCTTCATCTTTTGAACTTCCTCTTCCTTGTTCTTCTGCTTGTACAAGTTTTTCTTCCTCTTCTTCTTCTTTTTCTTCTTCTTCTTCCTCCTCTTCTTCTTCTACTTCAACCTTATTTTTCTTCTTTTTCTTCTGCTTCTTTTTTTTCTACTACTTCTTTCTCTACTACTTCAACTTTTGTTTTTCTTCTTCTTCTTCTTCTACTTCTTTTTCTACTTCTTCTTTTTCTTCTTCTTCTTCTTCTTCTTCTGCTTGTCTTCTTTATTTTTCTTCTTCTTCATGTTGATTTTCACTTTCTTCTATTTATTTTTCTTCTTCTCCTCCTTCTACTACTACTACTTTTCATTTTCTACTTCTTTTTCTTATTTCTTCTTCTTCTTTTTCTTCTTCTTCTTTTACTTCTGCTTCATCTTCATGTTTCTTTTTCCTCCTCTTCCTCTTTCACTTTTTCTTCTTCTTCACCTTCTTCATCTTCTTCATCTTCTTGTTGTTGTTGTTCTTCTTCTTCTTCTTCTTTTTCTTCTTCTTCTTCTTCATCTTTTACTTCTTCTTCTTCTTCTTCTTCTTCTACTTCTTCTTCTTCTTCTTCTTCTCCTTCTTCTTCTTCTTCTTCTTCTTCTTCTTCTTCTTCTTCTTTCCCTACTTCTTCTTCTTCTTCTACATCTTCTTCTTTTCCTTCTTCTTCTCCTGCTTCTTCTTTCTATTCGTCTTCATCTTCATCTTCTTCTTCTTTTTCTTCTTCACCCTCTACTTCTTCCTCTTCTACTTCTTCTTCTTCTTCCACTTCTTCCTCTCTATCATCAATTTCTACTTTTTCTCATTCTTCTTCTTCAACTTTTTCCACTTCTTCTTCTTCTTCTTTTACTTCTGCTTGTTCTTTCTTTTCTCCCCCTTCTTCTTCTTCTTCTTCTTCTACTTCTTCTATTTCATCCTTTTCTTTTTATTCTTTTTCTTCTTCGTCTTCTTCTCCCTCTTTTTCTACTTGTTCTTTTACTTTTTCTTCTTCTTCTTCTTCTTCTTCCCCTTCAACTTCTTTGTCTTCTTCTTCTTCTTCCTTTTCTTCTTACTCTTCTACTCCTTCTTCATCTTCTTCTTCTTCTTCTTCTTCTTCTTCTTCTTCTTCTTATTCTTATTCTTCTTCTTCTTTTTCTTTTTCTTCTTCTAGTTCAACTTTTGTTTTTCTTCTTCTTCTTCCACTACTTCATTTTCTACTTCTTCTTTTTCTTCTTCTCCTGCTTGTTCTTCTTTTTCTTCTTCTTCTTCTTTTTCTTGTTTTTCACTTCTTCTTTTTATTTTTCTTCTTCTCCTCGTCCTCCTCCTTCTTCTACTACTACTTTTCATTTTCTACTTCTTCTTCTTCTTCTTTCTTCTTGTTCCTCTTCTTTTTTTTACTTCTTTTACTTCATCTTCTTGTTTCTTTTTCCTCCTCTTCTTCTTTTTCTTTTTCTTCTTCTTCATCTTCTACTTCTTCTTCTTTTTCTTCTTCTTCTACTTCTTCTTGTTCTTCTTCTTCTTCTTCTTCTGCTTCTTCTTCTTCTTCTTCTTCTTCTTCTTTCATCATCTTCTTCTTCTTCTACTTCTTCTACTTCTACCACTTCATCTTCATGTTCATTTTTTTCTTCTTCTTCTTCATCATCATCTTCTTCATCATCATCATCATCATCTTCTTCTTCTTCTTATACTTTTTTTCTTTTACTTCTACTTTTCTTCTTCAACTTTTTTTCTTGTTCTACTTGTTCTTTTTCTTCTTCTTCTTTCTTCTTCCTCCTCTTCTTCCTTTTAATCATCATCATCTTCATCATTTTCATGTTCTTCTTCTTCTTTTTCTTTTGCTTCCTTTTCTTATTCTACATTTACTTCTTCTTCTTCTACTATTACTTCAACTACTTGTTCTTCTTCTTCTTCTTCTTCTTCTTCTTCTTTCTTCTTTCTCTTCTTCTACTTCTTCTTCTTCTTCTTCTTTAGGTTTTTCTTCTTCTTCTTCCCCCTCCTCTTCTTCTTCTTCTTCTTTTTCATCTTCTTAATCTTCATCTTCTTCTTCAACTTCTACTTCTTCTTCTTCATCATCTTCTTCTACTTATGCTTCTTCTTCTTCTTCTTCTTCTCCTTCTTCTAATTCTTCATCTTCTTCTTTTCTTCTTCTTCTTCTTCCTCTTTTTATTCGTCTTCTTCTTCTTCTTCATTTTCTTCTTCTACATCTTCTTCTTTTTCTTCTTCATCTTTTTCTACTTTGTCATCATAATCTACTCCTCCTCTTCTTCTTCTTGTTCTTTTTCTTCTTCTTTCTCTTCTACTTCTTCTTCTACTACTTATTCTATTTCTTCTTATTCTTCTTCTTCTACTTCTTCTTGTTCTACTACTTCTTCTTCTTATTCTTTCTCTTTATCTTCTTCTTCTTCTCCTTCTCCTTCTTCTTGTTCTTCTTCTTCTACTACAATTATTACTATTACTACTACTTTTTCTTCTTCTTCTTCTTCTTCTTCTTCTTCTTCTTCTTCTTCCTCTTCCTCCTCCTCCATTTCTCTTTTTTCTTCTTCTTCTTCTTTTACTTCAACTTCTACTTTTTCTCATTCTTCATCTTTTGAACTTCCTCTTCCTTGTTCTTCTGCTTGTACAAGTTTTTCTTCCTCTTCTTCTTCTTTTTCTTCTTCTTCTTCCTCCTCTTCTTCTTCTACTTCAACCTTATTTTTCTTCTTTTTCTTCTGCTTCTTTTTTTTCTACTACTTCTTTCTCTACTACTTCAACTTTTGTTTTTCTTCTTCTTCTTCTTCTACTTCTTTTTCTACTTCTTCTTTTTCTTCTTCTTCTTCTTCTTCTTCTGCTTGTCTTCTTTATTTTTCTTCTTCTTCATGTTGATTTTCACTTTCTTCTATTTATTTTTCTTCTTCTCCTCCTTCTACTACTACTACTTTTCATTTTCTACTTCTTTTTCTTATTTCTTCTTCTTCTTTTTCTTCTTCTTCTTTTACTTCTGCTTCATCTTCATGTTTCTTTTTCCTCCTCTTCCTCTTTCACTTTTTCTTCTTCTTCACCTTCTTCATCTTCTTCATCTTCTTGTTGTTGTTGTTCTTCTTCTTCTTCTTCTTTTTCTTCTTCTTCTTCTTCATCTTTTACTTCTTCTTCTTCTTCTTCTTCTTCTACTTCTTCTTCTTCTTCTTCTTCTCCTTCTTCTTCTTCTTCTTCTTCTTCTTCTTCTTCTTCTTCTTTCCCTACTTCTTCTTCTTCTTCTACATCTTCTTCTTTTCCTTCTTCTTCTCCTGCTTCTTCTTTCTATTCGTCTTCATCTTCATCTTCTTCTTCTTTTTCTTCTTCACCCTCTACTTCTTCCTCTTCTACTTCTTCTTCTTCTTCCACTTCTTCCTCTCTATCATCAATTTCTACTTTTTCTCATTCTTCTTCTTCAACTTTTTCCACTTCTTCTTCTTCTTCTTTTACTTCTGCTTGTTCTTTCTTTTCTCCCCCTTCTTCTTCTTCTTCTTCTTCTACTTCTTCTATTTCATCCTTTTCTTTTTATTCTTTTTCTTCTTCGTCTTCTTCTCCCTCTTTTTCTACTTGTTCTTTTACTTTTTCTTCTTCTTCTTCTTCTTCTTCCCCTTCAACTTCTTTGTCTTCTTCTTCTTCTTCCTTTTCTTCTTACTCTTCTACTCCTTCTTCATCTTCTTCTTCTTCTTCTTCTTCTTCTTCTTCTTCTTCTTATTCTTATTCTTCTTCTTCTTTTTCTTTTTCTTCTTCTAGTTCAACTTTTGTTTTTCTTCTTCTTCTTCCACTACTTCATTTTCTACTTCTTCTTTTTCTTCTTCTCCTGCTTGTTCTTCTTTTTCTTCTTCTTCTTCTTTTTCTTGTTTTTCACTTCTTCTTTTTATTTTTCTTCTTCTCCTCGTCCTCCTCCTTCTTCTACTACTACTTTTCATTTTCTACTTCTTCTTCTTCTTCTTTCTTCTTGTTCCTCTTCTTTTTTTTACTTCTTTTACTTCATCTTCTTGTTTCTTTTTCCTCCTCTTCTTCTTTTTCTTTTTCTTCTTCTTCATCTTCTACTTCTTCTTCTTTTTCTTCTTCTTCTACTTCTTCTTGTTCTTCTTCTTCTTCTTCTTCTGCTTCTTCTTCTTCTTCTTCTTCTTCTTCTTTCATCATCTTCTTCTTCTTCTACTTCTTCTACTTCTACCACTTCATCTTCATGTTCATTTTTTTCTTCTTCTTCTTCATCATCATCTTCTTCATCATCATCATCATCATCTTCTTCTTCTTCTTATACTTTTTTTCTTTTACTTCTACTTTTCTTCTTCAACTTTTTTTCTTGTTCTACTTGTTCTTTTTCTTCTTCTTCTTTCTTCTTCCTCCTCTTCTTCCTTTTAATCATCATCATCTTCATCATTTTCATGTTCTTCTTCTTCTTTTTCTTTTGCTTCCTTTTCTTATTCTACATTTACTTCTTCTTCTTCTACTATTACTTCAACTACTTGTTCTTCTTCTTCTTCTTCTTCTTCTTCTTCTTTCTTCTTTCTCTTCTTCTACTTCTTCTTCTTCTTCTTCTTTAGGTTTTTCTTCTTCTTCTTCCCCCTCCTCTTCTTCTTCTTCTTCTTTTTCATCTTCTTAATCTTCATCTTCTTCTTCAACTTCTACTTCTTCTTCTTCATCATCTTCTTCTACTTATGCTTCTTCTTCTTCTTCTTCTTCTCCTTCTTCTAATTCTTCATCTTCTTCTTTTCTTCTTCTTCTTCTTCCTCTTTTTATTCGTCTTCTTCTTCTTCTTCATTTTCTTCTTCTACATCTTCTTCTTTTTCTTCTTCATCTTTTTCTACTTTGTCATCATAATCTACTCCTCCTCTTCTTCTTCTTGTTCTTTTTCTTCTTCTTTCTCTTCTACTTCTTCTTCTACTACTTATTCTATTTCTTCTTATTCTTCTTCTTCTTCTTCCTCCTCCTCCACTTATTCTTCTTCTCATTCTTTTACTTCAACTTCTACTTTTTCTCATTCTTCTTATTTTTCTTCCACCTTTTCTACTTCTACTTCTTCTTCTTCTTCTTCTTCTTCTATTTGTTCTTCTTTTTCTTCCTCTTCTTCTTCTTATTCTACTTTTTTTCATCTACTTTGATTTTTTTCCTTTTCTTCTTCTTCTTCATTTTCTACTTCTTTTTATTCTTCTTCTTCTTCTACTACTCTTCTTCTTCTTCTTATATGACTACTTATTCTTCCCCTTTTTCCACTTCTTCCTCTTCTTCTTCTTCTTCTTCCTCTTCTTCTTCTTATTTTTCTTCTTACTCCACCTCTTCTTGTTCTATTTCATCATCTTCTTCTACTTCTTATTCTTATTCATATTCATCTTCTTTTTCTTTTTCTTCATCTACTTCAAATTTTGCTTTTTCTACTTCTTCTACTTCTTTTTCTACCTCTTCTTCTACTTCTTCTACTTGTTCTTCTTTTTCATCTTCTTCTTCTTCTTCTTCTTTTTCTACCTCTTCTTCTACTTCTTCTACTTGTTCTTCTTTTTCTTCTTCTTGTTCTTCTTCTTCTTCTTCTATTACTACTTCTACAACTACTACTTCTTCTTCTTCTTCTTCTCTTTCTTCTTCCTTTATTCTTCATCTTCTTTATCATCATCACCCTCTTCTTCTTCTTCCTCCTCCTCCTCCTTTTCCTCCTCCACTTCTTATTCTTCTTCTTCTTTTACTTCAACTTCTGCTTTTTCTCGTCCTTCTTATGCATCTTTTTCTTCTACTTCCTCAGCTTCTTTTACTTTTTCATCATCATCAACATCTTCTTCTTCTTCTTCATCTTCTACTACTAGTACTTCTTCTTTTTCTCTTCTTTTTCTTTCTTCTTCTTCTTCTCCAACTTCTTCGTGTTCTTCTTCTTCTTCTTCTTCTTCTACTTCTTCTATTTCGACTTCTTCTTCTTCTTCATCACCATCTTCTTCTTCTTTCTTTTCTATCGCTACTACTACTTCTTCTTCTTCTCCTTCTTTCTCTTCTAATTCTTCATCTTTTTCTTCTTCTTCTTATTCTTCTTCTTCTTCTATTTCGACTTCTTCTTCTTCTTCATCACCATCTTCTTCTTCTTCCTTTTCAACAGCTTCTACTACTTCTTCTTCTTCTCCTTCTTTCTCTTCTAATTCTTCATCTTTTTCTTCTTCTTCTTCTTCCTCTTCTAATTCTTCATCTTCTTCTTCTTCTTCTTCTTCTTCTTACTATTCTTTATCTTCTTCTTATATTCTTCTTCTTCTCTTCTTTATCATCATCATATTCCTTTTCTGCATCTTCATCATAATCTTCTTTTTCTTCTTCTTCTTTATCATCATCATCATCTTCTTCTTCTTCTTTTTCTTTTACTTCTTCTACTTCTTCTTCTTCTTCTTATACTTCTTCTTCTTCTTCTTCTTCCTCCTGCAGTTCTTCTTCTTGTACTTCTTCCTCTTCATCTTATTCTTTTACTCAACTTCTGCCTTTTCTCGTTCTTCTTCTTCTTCTTCTAATTTTTCTACTTCAACTTCTTCTTCTTCGTCTTTTGCTTGTTCTTATTTTTCATCCTCTACTTCTTTTTATTTTTTTTCTATTTCTTCTAATTCAACTTTTTGTTTTTCTTCTTTTTTTCTTCTTCTACTTCTTTTTCTACTTCATTTTCTTCTTCTTCTCCTTCCTCCTCTTCTACTTTTATGACTACTTCTTATTCTAATTCTTCCTCTTCTTCTTCTTCTTCTTCTTCTTCTTCTTCTTCTTTTTCTACTTCTTCTTTCTCTTCTTCCACTTCTTCTTCTTCATTTTCTTCTTCTGTTACTTCTTTTTTTTCTTCTTACTCCACCTCTTCTTGTTCTATTTCATCTTCTTCTTCTTCTTCTTCTCCTTCTTTTTCTTCTTCTACTTCAACTTTTGCTTTTTCCTATTCTTCTTCTTCTTCTTTTTCTACATGTTCTTCTACTTCTTCTTCTGCTTATTCTTCTTTTCTTTTTCTTCTTCCTCTTCTTCTTCTTTTTCTACTACTACTTCTACTTCTTCTTCTTCATCTTCTTCTTTCTCTTTTACTTGTTCTCCTTCTTCTTCTTCTTCTTCTTCTTCTTCTTCTTCTTCTCCATCTTCTTCTTCTTCTTCTCCTTCTTCTTCTTCTCTTTAGTCTTCATCTTCTTATTCAACTTCCTCTTCTTCTTCTTCTACTTCAACTTCCTCTCTGTCTTCTTCATCTTCTTCTTCTTCATTTCTTCTTCCTATTGGTCTTTTCCATCTTCTTCTTCTTGGTCTTCTTCTTCTTCTTCTTCTTCTTCTTCTTCTTCTTTTTCTTCTTCTTCTTCTTCCTCTTCTTCTTCTTCCTCTTCATCTTCTTCTACTTCGTCTTCTTCCTCTTCATCTTCTTCTTCTTCATCTTCTTCCTCTTCGTCTTCTTCTTCGTCTTTTTCTTCTTTATCTTCTTCTTCTTCGTCTTCTTCTTCTTCGACTTCCTCATCTTCGACTTCTTCGTCTTCCTCTTCCTCGTCTTCCTCTTCCTCTTTTTCCTCTT
>JAIUJO010001001.1:87500-92272 GCA_023846275.1 Vanilla planifolia
CTTTTTCTTCTTTCTCTTCTACTTCATCTTTTTGTTTTTATTTTTCTTCTTCTTCTTCTTCTTCTTTGTGTTCCTTATCTTCTTCTTCTTCTTCTACTACTTCTACTTCATCATCATCATCTTCTTCTTATTCTTTTTATTCTTCCTCATCTTCTCCTCCTTTTTTAACTTCTTCATCATAGTCTTCTTCTTCTTCTTCTTCTTCTTCTTCTTCTTCTTCTTCTTCTTCTACTTCTTCTTCTTTCTCTTCTTCTTCTTCTTCTTCTTCTTCTACTTCCTCTTTTACTTCAACTTCTACTCTTTCTAGTTCTTCTTTTTCTACTTCTTTTTTTTTTGCTTCTTTTACTTGTTTTTCAACTTCATCTTGTTCTTTTTTTCTCCTTCTTCTTCTTCTTCTTCTTCTTCCTCTACTTCAACTTTTTCTTTTTTTCTTCTTTTTCTTCTTCTTCTTCTTCTTCTTTTTGTACTTCTTTTTCTTCTTCTTCTTCTTCTTCTTCTTCTTCCTCTTTCTTCTTCTTCTTCTTCATCTTATTATTATTATTATTATTATTCTTTTTCATCATCTTCTTCTTCTTCGACTACTTCATATTTTTATTCCTCTTCTTGTTCTTCATCCTCTTCTTTTTCTGCTTTTTCTTATTCCTCTTCTTCTTTTTCTTCGTACTCCACTTTTTCTTCTTCTTATTTTTATTATTCTTATTCTTCTTCTTCTTCTTCTACTACTACTTTTTCTTGTACTTCTTCTTCTTCTTGAATTTCTTCTTCTTTTAATTCTTCTCCTTCTCCTTCTTCTATTTCTTCTTCATCATCCTGATCATCATCATCATCATCATCTTCTTCTACTCCTTCGTCATCATCATCTTCTTCTTCTTCTTCTACTTCCTTTTCTTCTTCTTCTTCTTCTTCTTCTTCTTTTACATCAACTTCTGCTTTTTCTCCCTCTTCTTCTTCCTCCACCCCTTTTCTTGCTTCTACTTTGTCTTCTTCTTCGATTTGATCTTGTACTTCTTCTGCTTCTACTACTTCAAAATTTTATTTTTCTTCTTTTTTTCGTCTTCTTCTTCTTCTTTTTCTACTTCTTTTTCTTCTTCTTTTCCTTCTTCTTTTTTCTTCTCTTCTTTAGCTTCTTCTTCTTCTATTTCTACTTTTTCTTCTTCTTCATCTTCTTCTTCAACTTCTTCTTCTTCTTCATCTTCTTCTACTTTTTCTTCATCTTTTCTACTTCTTCTTGTACTCCATTTCTTTCTCTTCTTCTCCTTCTTCTACTTCTTTTTCTTTTTCTTCTTCTTCTTCTTCTTCGTCTCCTTCTACTTCTTCTTATTCTTCTTCTTCTTGTACTTGTTCAACTTTTTCTTTTTCTTTTTTTCTTGTTCTTCATCTTCTTCTTCTTTTTTTTCTTCTACTTCTTCTTCTCCTTCATCTTCTTCCTCTTCTTCTTCTCCTCAAATTCTTCATCTTATTGTTCTAATTATTATTCATCTTCTTCTACTTCTTTTTCTTCTTCTTCTACTTCTTCTTCTTTCTTCTTCTTCTTCTTCAACTTCTACTTCTTCTTCTTCTTCTTCTCAATCTTCCTGTACTTCTTCAACTACAACTACTAGTTTTTCTTCTTCCTCCTCTTCCTCTTCTTCTACTTCTTCTTCCTCTTCTTCTTTTTCAACTTCTTCTTCTTCTTCATATTCTGATTATTCTTCTACTTTATTTTCTTCTACTTCTTCATCTTTTTCCTTTTTTCTTGTCCTTCTTCTTCTTCTTTTTCTAAATCTTTTACTTTGTCTTCATCTTCTTCATCCTCTTCTTCCAGTTCTTCTACTTCTTCTTCTTCTTTTTCTTCTACTTCTTCTCCTTTTTCTTCATCTTCTACTTTTACTACTACTTTTTCTTTCTCTTCTTCCTCTTCTTCTTCTTCTACTACTACTTTTTCATCATCTTCTTCTTTTTCTTGTTCTTCTTCTTTTTCTTCTTTTTCTTTTTCTTATTCTTCATCTTCTTCGTTTTGTTCTTCTTCTACCTTTTCTTCTTCGTGTTCTTTTCCTTCTTTTTTTTCTTCTTCTTTTAGTGTTTTATTCCTCTTCATCTTCTTCTTCTTCTTCTTCTTCTTCTTCTTCTTCTTCTTCTACTTCTACTACTTCTTCTCCTACTTCATCTTCTTCATCTTCTTCTCCTTCTTTTTCTTCTTCTTCTTCTTTTTCTTCATCTTCAGCTACTTTTTCTTCTTCTTCCTTCTCCTCCTCCTCTTATTCTTCTTCTTTTTATTCTTCTTCTTCTTCTTCTTCTTCTTCTTCTTCTCCTACTTGTTATTCTTCTTCTTCTTCCTCTCCTTCTTCTTCTTCCTCTTCTTCTTCTACTTCTTCTTCTTCTTCTGCTTATTCTTCTTCTTCTTCTTCTTCTTCTTCTTCTTCTACTTCAAATTTTTCTTTTTTTTCTTTTTATTCTTCTTCGTCTTCTTTTTCTACTTCTTCTATTTCTTCTTCTTCTACATTCTCTTCTTCTTCTTCTTGTTCTTCTTGTTCCTTTTCATCTTCTTCTTCTCCTTATTCTTATTATTCTTCTTCTTCTTCCTCTTCTTCTTCCTCTTCTTCTTCCTCTTCTTCTTCCTCATCTTCTTCTTCTTCTTCTTCTTCTCTCTTCTTCTACTACACCTTCTTCTTCTTCTCCTACTTCTCCTTCTTTTTATTCTTCTTCTTCATCTTCTTATTCTTACTTTCTCTTCTACTACTACTACTACTACTACTACTTTTCTTCTTCTTCATCATCTTGTTCTTCTTCTTCTATTTTTATTTCTCTTTCTACTTCTTCTCTAGCATGTTCTTCTTCTTCTTCTTTTTCTTCTTATTCTTCTTCCTCTTCGCCTTCTTCTTCTTCTTCTTCTTCTTCTTCTTTTCCTTCTTTTTCTTCTTTTTCTTGTTTTACTTTTTTGTCTTCTTCTTCTTTTAATCTTTGTTCTTCTATCTCCTCTTCCTCCTCCTCCTCTTCTTCTTCTTCTTCTTATTCTTCTTCTTTTGCTTCTTTGTCTTCTTCTTCTTCTTCTTTCTCTTCTTCTTCTGCTTCTTCTTCTTCTTCTTCTTCTTCTTCTTCTCCTTCTTCTTCTTCTTCTTCTTCTTCTTCTATGTCAACTTTTTCTTTTTTTTCTTCTTCATCTTCTTCTTTACCCTTTTTTAATTCTTCTTCTTCTTCATCTTATTATTATTATTATTATTATTATTATTATTCTTCTTCTTCTTGTTCTTCTACTTTTTCGTCACCTTCCAATTATTCTTCCTCTTTGTTCTTTTTGCCCTTATTCTTCTTGTTCTTCTTCTTCTACTACTACTACTACTACTACTTCTCCATCTACGTCTTCTTCTTCTTTTACTTCTTTTTTTCTCCTTCTTCATTTTCTTCTACATCTTATTTTTCTTCTTCTTTCTTCTTGTTGTTGTTATTTTTCTTCTTCTTCTTCTTCTTCTCCTTCTTGTTCTCATTCCACTCTTTCTTCCACTTCTTCTTCTTCTTTCTCTACTTCTTCTTTCTAATCTACTTCTTCTTCCTGTTCCTCTCCTTCTTTTTCTTCCACTTCTTCTTCTTCTTTTTCTTCTTCTTCTTCTTTTTCTTATTATTATTCTTCTTCTTATTTTTAATCTTTTTCTTTGTCTTCTTTATCTACTTCTTCTTCTTCTTCTTTGACATCTTCTTCTTCTTCTTCTTCTACTAATTCTTCAACTTCTTCTACTTCTTCTACTTGTTTTGCTTCTTTTATTTTCTTCTTCTTCTTCTTCTTACTAGTATTCTTCTTTATCTTCATCTTCTTCTTCTTCTTCTTGTCCTCCTTCTTGTTCTTTTTCTTCATCTTCTTCTTCTTCTCCTTCTTCTTCTTCCTCTTCTTCTTCTTCTTCTTCTTTTTGCTCTTCTTCATCTTTTTCATCTTCTTCTTCTAGTTCATGATCTTCTTCTCCTTCTTCTTCTTCTTCTATCAAGTCTTCTTTTTCATCGTCTTCTTCGTCACCTTCTTCTTATTATTATTCTTCTTCTTCATCTTTTACTTCTTCTTCTTCTCCTTCTTCTACTTGTTCTTCTTCTTCTTTTTCTTCTTCTTCTACTTAAACTATTTCTTTTTCTTCTTTTACTTCTTCTTCTTCTTTTTTCACATCTTCTTCTACTTCCTGTTCTTCTTCTTTTGCTTGTCCTTCTTCTTCTTGTTCTTCTTGTACTTCTTTTTCTTCTTCTTTTTCTTCTTCCTCTTCTTCTTCTTCTTCTTCTTCCTTCAACTTCTTCTTCTTCTTCTTCTTCTTCTTCTTCTTTCATGTATTCTTCTTCTTCTTCTTCTTCTTCTTACTCTTCCTCTTCTTCTTCATCTTCTTCTTTTACTTCTTCTTCTTCTTCTTCTTCTCTTACTTACTACTTTTTCTTCTTCTTCTCCTTATTCTACTACTGCTACTACTAACTCTTCAACTCATTCTTCTTGTTCTTGTTCTTCTTGTAATACTTCCTCTTCTTTTTCTTCTTCTCCTTCTTCCTCTTTTTCTTCTTCTTCTTCTTCCTTTTCTTCTTCTTCTCCTTCATATCATTATTCTTTTTTTTGTTCTTCTTCTTCTTTTTCTTGTTCTTTTTATTCTTCTTCTTCTTCTTCTTCTTCTTCATCTTCTCTTGTTCTTCATATTCTATTTCCTCTTTTTCTACATCTTCTTCTTCTTCTTCTACTACTACTTCTACTTCTTCTTCTTCTTCTTTATCATCATCTTCTTCTTCTTCTTCTTCTTCCTCATCTTCTTCTTCTACTACATATTCTTCTT